>PVJS01050619.1:0-14253 GCA_004027185.1 Glis glis | reverse complement strand
CCTTTTTTTTATGCTTTATTTTGAAACCGGGTCTCACGAGGTTGCGGAGGGCCTCACTAAGGAGAGAGAGAGAGAGAGAGAGACAGAGAGAGACAGAGACAGAGATAGAGCGAGAGCTGAGGCTGGCCGCGAACCCGGATCCTCCGGTCTCAGCCTCCCAAAGTACTGGGATTACAAGCGTGCGCCACCACGCCCGGCTGGGTTGGAAATTCTTGACCCCAAAATGTTTCTCCAAGCACCAGGGAGGCATGACCTGGTCTGTCTCCACGATGCCTTTCTTTAGAAGTCAGAGAAGTTACGAGAAACCCCCAGGGCAGCAGCAAGCGCTGCCTTCAGTGTCCATCCCCTGCCCAGGCGTCCTGGGGACTTTGCAATTCAGGCTCTTGCTTGGCTGCTCGATTTGTTCCTTTTGTTCTTTCTTGGCACTGGGGGTTGAACCCAGGGGTGTCCTAACTCCAACCTACATCCCCAGCCCTTTTTATTTTTTATTTTGAAACAGAGTCTCACTAAGTTGCTGTGGGTCTCACTAAGTTGCTGAGGCTGGCCTTGAACCTGCGATCCTCCTATCTCAGCCTCCCAAGTACTGGGATGACAGGCGTGCGCCACCACGCCAGCACTGAAGGCTGAGCCAACAGGTCTTTGCTGATGGGTAGGATGTGGGGCTCTAGAAAGGGAGGAATCCGAGGGACCCCAAGGTGTGGCCTGAGAAGCCAGAAGGGTGGAACTGGGAAGTTGCCTACTGAGACGAGACCAGGAAGAGCAGGACTGGAGGAGGGAGGTCAGGACCTGGGAACCCCTTTGTGCAGTGGAGGACCTGGAGCCCAGAGCCGGGAGGGCTGGGCCACGGTCACATTTCAGCACTCTTCTCCCTCCCAGCAGCACCCTCTTCAGGATCAGAGGCCGACTGTCCAATAAAGGCCTGGAGGGCAGCTCTCCCATTCAGAGTCACCCAAGGGTGGCCGCAGGTGATGGGGCTGATGTACTACCGGATCAGCCCGCATCCCAGTCCTATTGGCTGCCCCTTTCCATGCTGGGCCCGGGGGCCTGAGGATAAGCAGCCCCTCCAGGGTTGGAGAGCCTCAGTTAGGGCCACAGGGTGTGGGGTAGCAGGGGAAGGCCAGGTGGGCAGGCGGCCACCTCCATGTCCCCAGGCAGGTGCGGTCTCTGGTTGAGCAGGTGCAAACTGGTTTGTCTGTCTAGAGTGAAGCCCAGATTAGATGTGAATTCCTCCTTATCTGTAAATCTGGAAGCCTGCCTCTCTCCCAAGACCTCTGTGGGCCCAGACTCACTCTCCCTGGGCCAGGAGAGCCACAGGTGCCAAGCTGGCCACAGGTGGCCCAGTTACTCCCCACAGTCCCCGACCCACAGTGGAGCCAACTCCGGTGAGCCAGTCTACAGGTCCCAGTGGGGGCACTCTGCTCCCAAGCTGGCCCCCCTTGTCCCCACAGCAACTCGAAGAGGCGATCAACATCACCCCCACTTCACAGAGGAGAAAAACAGGGTTGCATGTCACAGGGGCTCTCCCCGAATCTCCCGCCAGACCCTGAACTGGCAGCAGGCTGGGCTGGCTGTGAGCTGACACGGTAGTGCAGATTCGAGGTTCCTGGGCGCATGTAGATGGAGAGGGGATGCCCTGGGAGCCTGGGTTCAGCGTCCTAGGAAGCCACATCGCAGTGTGAAATACTAAGCTCCCTGCTGATTCTTCTCTTCCACCCTCTTCACTCTGACCCTGCAGGCAGGAGTGGCCGCTCCCAGGGGAGCAGCTCAGAAGACCTGGAGCCGGAGTGCCAAAAGGAGGGTCCAGGCCGGGTGCAGTGGTGCACAGCTGTGATCCCAGTACTTGGGAGGCTGAGACAGGAGGGTCGCAGGTTTGAGGTCAGCTTCAGCAACTTAAAGACTCTCAGCAACTTAGTGAAACCCTGTTTCAAAATAAAAAGAGTTGGGGGTGTAGCTCAGAGGTAGAATGCCCCTGGGTTTAATCCCCAGTGCAATAAATAAATAAATAAATTGAAACTTGGGCAGTTGCATAGTTTTTTTTATTATTTGTATTTTTGGCAGAACTGGGGATTGAACCCAGGGGCATTCTACCTCCGAGCTACACCCCCAGCCCTATTTTTTATTCCTTATTTTGAAACAGGGTCTCACTAAGTTGCGGAGGGCCTCACTAAGTAGCTGAGGCTGGCCGCGAACCTGCGATCCTCATGTCTCAGCCTCCCAAGTACTGGGATTACAAACGTGCACCACCACGCCCGGCGCAGTCACCCATCTTACAACACGGCACTCTGCCCCGAGTACTCCATGTTGGGTACAAGTGCTGAGACAGAATGACTCAGTTGCCTGTCTGGACAAATAGCTAACCACCGGAGGATGCCGTACATCTAGAACTTACCAAAAAGAACAACCTCAGCTGCACACCACGATCCTGAGGCACGCACTGATAAATACGTCCGTGGTGCTATAAAAAAGACCACCTGTGAACTGATCAAATGATATCAGTGGCACGTGGATGTGCGGGCATCGCAAGCCCATTCCGCAAAACCAGGCATGAGCTTATCAGATGTATCAGACCACAGAATGATGCCACCCCTTTGGTGAAAACACAGAAAAGCAGAGGGGTACAGCCAGGCGTGGTGGTGCACGCCTGTAATCCCAGTGCTTGGGAGGCTGACACAGGAGGATCGCAGGTTTGGGGCCAGCTTTAGCAACTTAGCGAGACCCTGTTTCAAAACAAAACAAAACAAAACAAAAAAAGGACTGGGGGTGTAGCTCAGAGGTAGAATGCCCCTAGGTTCAATCTCCAGTACCTAAATTAAAAAATAAGGCCGGGTGTGGTGGCGCACGCTTGTAATCCCAGTACTTTGGGAGGCAGAGACCGGAGGATCCGGGTTCGCGGCCAGCCTCAGCGCGCGCACTCTTTCTCTCTCCTTTCTCTCTCTCTCTCTCTCTCTCTCTCTCTCTCTCTCTCTGTCTCTCTCTCTCTCTCTCTCTCTCTACCTAGTGAGGGCCTCCGCAACTTCGTGAGATCCGGTTTCAAAATAAAGCATAAAAAAATAGGGCCGGGGGTGTAGCGCGGAGGTAGAACACCCCTGTGTTCAATCCCTGGTACCGCAAAAAAAAAAATTAAAAAATAAAAATAAATAAATAAATAAATAATCTGGCATTGTGGAAAGACACCGACATGCGCAGTCTATGTTAATGGCACAGCTCACTCAGGACAGCCGACAGGCGCCTGGACACTGTGGCGTGAGCAGCTGGTCGTCTGGTCGTGTGGGGCAGTGGGTCCCACCGTCCTGTTTATAGGAGAGGACTCGTCTCTGGGGAAAGCAGAGGGGCAGAGCCAGTAGGATCAGGGGCTTCAAGTCAGAGGTAGCATGAGCCCCTTTGCCAAGTCCCAGACCAGCAGACAGGGAGAAGTGGGGACCCCTCAAGAAACAAAGAGGTGGCAAGGGATGCTGTCATTCTCAACAGCAAGGAAAATGGGCCAGGGGCGCCGTGGCCTGGAGCTGGGGGCCTGGGGGCCTACAGCTGTGCCTCTAGCCGCTGTGTGGTCCTGGGTGTCTCAGGCTGCCGAGGCCGCTGTGACCTGGACCAGCAGACATCTACTTGTCAGAGGTCCTTGACCAACACTGGCTGATTTGGTTCCTGGTTGTCAATGGATGGGGATCCGAGGAGATCCCCACAGAGGGGGCGATGGGAACTTGACTTAGCACAGACAGGTTTGTGGGGGGGGCACTGGAGAGCAAACCCAGAGTCGCTCTGCCACTGAGCTACTCCATCAGCCCTTTTTAATTTTTTTTTTTTTACTTTGAAACAGGTTGCTGAGGGCCTTGCTAAGTTGCTGAGGCTGTCCTTGAACCTGCAATCCTCCTGTCTCAGCCTCCAAAGTACCGGGATGACAAGCATGCGCCACCACGCCCAGCACAGGCAGGTTCTTGATTTACACCGCTGAAAAGAATTCTTGAACACGTCAAAAGCCAGGCACAAGCAAAGATTTATTTAAGGACAGCAGAGATGTACGCACCCCAAAGGCAGGGTGCGGGCGCCCTTGCCTCTCGGAGGACTGACGCACCAGGGGAGAGCTCTCTGATTATACATATGATTTTCCTGGAAAGAAACGTGTGGGTTGTCAGGCAAGCTTCTTTGAAAATGACAATCATTTGATTGAATGTTTCTTCTTGGTCAAGCAGCCTAACCATAAATCAGCTGTGAGCACATTGTGTATGCCTTTGAATGTGGTGACATTTAAATTGATTAAGTTTTTGTTCTGGTTGACTCGGTACAAGCTTACACTGGGGGGGGGGGTTGTTCATCAAACTAAGGGGACAAGTGTGACTGGTCCTGCTTGTAGATCCAGGTCTCCATTTAAGGGCCTCTTTTTCTCTCTCCCTGACAGCTCACCTGTCTCATGGTGAGGGCTCTCTATATGGCTTGCAGATGACCAGCTCTTTCTCCTCCTCCTCCTCTTCCTCCTCTTCCTCCTCCTCCTCCTTCTCCTTCTCCTTCTCCTTCTCCTTCTCCTTCTCCTTCTCATCCTCTTCCTCCTCCTCCTTCCTCTTTTTTTTTTCGGTACTGGGGATTGAACCCAGGGGCATTCTACCTCCGAGCTACACCCCCAGCCATATTTTTTATTCTTTATTTTGAAATAGGGTCTCACTAAATTGCAGAGGGCCTCACTAATTTGCTGAAGCTAGCCTCGAACCCGGATCCTCCGGTCTCTGCCTCCCAAGTACTGGTATTACAAGCGTGTGCCACCACGCCCAGCTTTCTTCTTTTTTTTTTTTTTGGTAGTGGGGATTGAGGCATTGTGCCTCAGAGCTACACCCCCCCCCAGCCCTTGCCCTTTTTATTTTTATTTTGAAACAGGATCTCACTAAGTTGCTGACGCTGGCCTCCAACCTGCAATCCTCCAGTCTCAGCCTCCCAAGTGCTGAGATTACAGGTGTGCGCCACCATGCTCAACTCGGCTTCTCCTTCTTTCCGTGTCTACACTTGGAGAGAAAAAGAGAAATGGGAGAGGGAGAAGGAGAGGGAGAGAGTGCTCATACAAGGAAACTAATCCCCGGACCCCTCCATCCTGACCTCAAAACATTAATTTTTTTTTTTTTTTTTGCGGTACTGGGCGCTTCTTCTATACCCTGCACACTCCTGAGCGCACACCGGCATGATTCTGTGAGTCTCCCAGAACCCTGGGCTAGCTCTGACATTGCCGCCCCACGCTACAAATGAAGAAATCAAGGCACAGAGAGAGGTTTGGCAACTTACCCAAGGTCACACAGCTATCCAGACTCAGCTGCCAGTCTCATGCCATCTGTTCCAGGGGATATTTACGTGGGGCCGGTGTGACCCCAAGGGCAGCACAGACCGAGGCGTGGGAGGCTGAGTGTTCTAGAACGCTGAAATCCAGCCTGTCTGAACACAAGCGAGCCAGACAGGTTATCACGGGAATAACTGGGAACCGCCCCACTAATTGAAAGAGCATTTTCTTTTTTTTTTTTTTTTTTTTGCGGTACCGGGGATTGAACGCAGGGGCGTTCTACCTCCGCGCTACACCCCCGGCCCTATTTTTTTATACTTTATTTTGAAACCGGGTCTCACGAAGTTGTGGAGGGCCTCACTAGGTAGAGAGACAGACAGACAGGGAGAAAGAGAGAGAGAGAGAGAGCTGAGACTGGCCGCGAACCCGGATCCTCCGGTCTCCGCCTCCCAAAGTACTGGGATTACAAGCGTGCACCACCACGCCCGGCTGAAAGAGCATTTTCAATCACCTTTAAATACCTGTGATTGCACAGAAAGAGAAGGGTCACATATCTTCTCTAATATGCGCAAGCTGGGGAGCAATGAGGATACAAAAGGGCCTCCAGACAACAGTGGAGAAGCCTCAGTGAAGTCAAGGAACTGATCTAAGGGAAGGGGAAGAATAGTTCATTAATGGAATTTCTACCATCAACCATATTTACATATGAGAATATACCAATGTCGGTCTTGGTACTCTGTGTTGGGGGGAGGGAAAGGGGGGCACCAAGTGCTGCGTGAATTTATGTTGATGTCAATTTAATTTCCATTGTGATATGAGACTATAATGCACCAATAAAAGCACATTAAAAAATAAATAAATACCTGTGATTGCTCACAAATGAGAGGCCAGCCTCACAAGCGATTCCTCCGCCCCAGCTCAACCCTCGCTTAAACGGGGGGCCCCCCAGGGCAGAGCAGGGAGGCCAGCTGGGGCTGGCGGGGAGCTGGCAAGCCCAGGGCCACCTTCAGAGGAGATGGGGAGGGCGCCATCCCAAGGGTCTGCAAAAGGGCAGCGGCCTTCAGAAGTGACAGGAGCTGGTGGGACGCCAGGAGCCAGGGAGCCGGTGACAGGTCTGGGGTACACCCCTAAGCAAGGGTGAGTGGGGCAGGACCTCCACCACCAGCTACCCCAGAGCTGCAGAGGGTTTCCAGCTGTATTCCCCTGAAAACCCAGATGGGGAGTGACCCAGCCCCATCTCAAGCCCAGGGACTCAGTGTCTGACAATGTGACTAGGGCCCCGGGGGGCTGTGGAGCCCAACGGAGGCGGCTGGCCCAGCCTGAGGCCTAGGAAGGCTTCCTGGAAACGGTGGCTCCCCAAGGCGTCCTGGAGAGGGGGGGATGCTGCATGCTCCTGGTTGAAGAACCGCATGCGCAAAGGCGCGCTGGCAGGGGGTTTTGGTGCCGCTGGGACAGCAGCCCGTGGCAGAGCCCCAGAGCGAAGCCTGGGCTGCGGTGTCGGACGCCCCCTGGCGGTGGCGGCCCACACAGGGAGGGACGGTACTGACGATGGGCCCGTGCTCACCCAGGACTGACTTTTCCAATTTCTATTAGAATCAAGAAAAATAATAAACTTTTAGGTAGAAAAACTGTTTTAACAGATCATTTTGATGCCTTTTTCTTTATTCCAATGCAGTCGTGAAATAATTTTAATTTGATTTATTATTATGATGATTATTTTGTGGTGTTGGGGAATGAACCCAGGGGTGTTCTACCTCTGAGCTACACCCGAACCCTATTATTTTATTTTATTTTTATTTATTTATTTTTTTACTGGGGATTGAATTCAGGGGCATTCTACCTCTGAGCTATACCCCAGCCCCGTTTTATTTTTTGTTTTGAAACAGGGTCTCATTAAGTTGCTGACAGCCTCACTAAGTTGCTGAGGCTGGCCTTAAACCTGAGATCCTCCTGTCTCAGCCTCCCAAGTATTGGGATTACAAGCATGCACCACCACGCCCAGCTTATTTTTTATTTTGAAACAGGGCCTCGCTAAGTTGCTGAGGTTGTCCTCAAACCTGTGATCCTCCAGTCTCAGCCTCCCAAGCACTAGGATTACCGATGGGCGCTACTGTGTCAGGCTTAGTTTGTTATTCTTTTTTGTAATGGAGGAAGGGAAGGCTAACATGCTTGGGGCCCACAATGTGGATATGGAGTGGATGTCGTGGATCCATAAGAGCACAGAGCTCCAGCATGTGACGGGACGTGTTTAGAGAGCTCCTCATTAGCAGTTTGGAGGAAGATGAGGCAGAGGAGAGAATGCATCAAAGGAATATAATGAGCCGGGTGTGGCGGCGCATACTTGCAATCCCAGTACTTGGGAGGCTGAGCCAGGAGGATTGCACGTTTGCAGATAGCCTCAGGAATTTAGTGAGGACCTCTGCAACTTAGTGAGACCCTGTTTCAAAATAAAAGAATAAAATAGGGCTGGGGTGTAGCTTGGAGGTAAAAGGCCCCTGGGTTCCATCCCCAGTACCACCTACACTCACAAAAGGAATATTATGTCCCTGGAAAGTATCAAACCCACCTCCCCTAGGGCTGGGGAAACTGAGGCAGGAAAGCGAGGAAGGGCTGTGGCTGAGGCCACATGGGTCAATTTTGCAAATATTTAGTAGCAGCTGGGCTGATTGAAGCACTGAGCTACAAACATGGGTCAGACCAGGTCTTCTGTGTCCCCCAGGAACGGGGACAGGAGGGGGACAGGTGAAGAGCCCGGCTTACACTGGACTCCTGGCCAGCCTGGCTCTGACTCTGTGTCACAGGCTGAACAACCCAGCCCAGAAATTGTGTAAAAGGGGTCCGAGAACTATTATTGCTGCCCTCCTGACCCCACACCCGGTCACCCCCCAGACCGTCTCCTACCACCTTCCGTAAGTTGGGGATAGTTATGCTATATAATAAGACACAGTGTCTGTGTGACCCAGCTTAGTGTGACTGTCCAGGGGACGGCTATCCTTAGCCACCCCTGGCAGCCCTTGGCTACAGCCAGACCCAGTGCTGTGTTAACATCTTCAGGGGCTGATACCCAACAAGGGTGTGGAGGGACATAGCTGTGTCACCCCTGCTCAATAACTCCCCTAGGCACACACCTATATCCCAATACTTGGGAGGCTGAAACAGGAGGGTCTTAGGTTCAAGGTGAGTCTCAGCAGCTTAGCAAGACCCTCAGCAACTTAGTGAGACCTTGTTCAACATAAAAAATAAGATAGGGCTGGGGGTGTAGCTCAGAGGTAGAATGTCCCTGAGTTCATTTCCCAATACCATTTTTAAAAAAAGGACTGAGAGACCCCTCAGGCCACGGCGTGAGGACACAGCAAGAAGGAGGCGTCTGTGGGTCAGGAAACGGCTCTCACCAACCCTCACATCTGTCAGTGTCTTGATCTTGGACTTCTAAGCATCCAGAACAGGAAGAAATAAATGACTGTCATGTATAAGCTACCTGGTCTCTGGTATTCTTTTTTTTTTTTTTTTTTGTAGTACTGAGGATTGAACCCAGGGGCATTCTACCTCTGAGCTACACCCCCAGCTCTATTTTTAACTTTTTATTTTGAAACAGGGTCTCTCTAGGTTGATGAGAGTCTCACTACTGGCTGAGGCTGCCCTCGAATCTATAATCCTCCTGTCTCAGCCTCCCTGTACTGGGATTACAGGCGTGTGTCACCACGCCTGGCTTCGGTCTCTGTATTCTGTGATAGCGGTCCAGATGGACTAAGATAGTCCCATTTTTAAGGTTTACAACTAATCTACATTTTTACATTGTTGGTACATATTTTTGAGGTATAATTGACATAAAATAAACAGCACATCTTTAAGGATATACAATTTGACAAATTTTGACATATATGTGTATATATATAAGATCTGGGACCCCATCACCGTGGCGAGATAGGGACCGTTCCCATCACTTGCCCAAAGTGTCCTCCTGTCCCTCGCCATCCCCCTCCCTCGTCCCCACCCCCTGCCAACCATGGCTCTGCTTCTGTCACTACAGAGTAGATTGCATTTTTAAAAAAGAATTTCATATAAATAGAATCATACAGTATGTTCTCGGTTTTGGTCTGGCTTTCACTCAGTATAACTTTTCTGAGATTCGTCCATCTTTTTCTTTCTTCTTCTTTTTTTTTTTCATACTGGAGGTCGAACCCAGGGGCGTTCTACCTCTGAGCTACACCCCCAGCCCTATTTCATTTTTTATTTTAAAACAGGCTCTTGTTAAGTTGCTGAGAGTCTTGCTAAGTTGCTGAGGCTGGCCTTGAACCTGTGATCCTCCTGTCTCAGCCTCCCAAGTACTGGGATTACTAGCGTGCGCCACCACGCCAGGCGACATTCATCCACTTTGTGCTATGATATTAGAACTCATTCCTCTTTATTGTGGAGTGGTGCTCAGCTGTGAGGGCGAGGGACTCGCGGGTCCTTTCGCCTGTCGTGGGTACTTTTTCCTTTCAGCTGTTCTGTATACCGCGGTGACTTCCCCAGCCCAAGGCTCCGCGTGGCCCCGTGCTTCATTTCTCTTGGGTAGATGCCTTGGAGTGGAATGGCTGGGTCATGTGGCAGGCATGAGCTTAACTTTTTAAGAAACTGCCAAGTTGTTTTCTGAAGTGGATGAACATTTGCATTCGTGTGAGAATCGCAGTTGGCCACATCCTCTCCCACGCTCCTCCGCGCAGTCTGGTCGCGCCGAGCTGGCGTGGTGCCGGAGCTGCTGAGAGCTTCTTCTCTGTGGACTGGTGTGTTGAGCTCCTTCTCACACGCCTGCCAGGCCTTGACCTCCTCCGTGAAGCATTTATTCAAATCTTTTGCCCATTAAAAAAATAATAATAGCCAGGCGTGGTGGCGCACACTTGTAATCCCAGTACTTGGGAGGCTGAGACAGGAGGATCCGGGTTCACGGCCAGTCTCAGCTACTCAGTGAGGCGCTCTGCAACTTAGTGAGACCCTGTTTCAAAATAAAGAACAAAAGATAGGGCTGGGGGTGTAGCTTGGAGGTAGAATGCCCCTGGGTTTAATCCCCAGCACCCGAAATAATAAAAATAATAATAACAAGAAGAAGAAGAAGAAGAAGAAGAAGAAGAAGAAGAAGACGACGACGACGACTACGACGACGGCGTGGTGGCACATTCCTGTAATCCCAGTACTTAGGAGGCTGAGACAGGAAGATCACAGGTTCAAGGTCAGCTTCAGCAATTGAGTGAGAACCTCAGCAACTTAGTGAGACTCAATTTCAAAATAAAAAGGACTGAGGATGTAGCTTGGAGGTAGAATGCCCCTGGGATCCACCCCCAATAGAAAAAAAAAAAAGAAAGAAAGGAAGGAAGGAAGAAAGAAAGGAAAGAAATTTCAGGCTGGGTGTGGTGGTGCACGCTTATAATCCCAGTAGTACTTGGGAGACTGAGACAGGAGGATCACAGGTTCGAGGACAGCCTCAGCAATTTAGTGAGGCTTTCAGCAACTTACCGAGACCCTGTTTCCAAATAAAAAATAAAATAGGACTGGGGGTGTAGCTCAGAGGTAGAATCCCCTGGGTTCAATCCCCAGTACCCCCCCAAAAAAGAAAAGAAATCTTTATCTTAGTCAAGGTCACTAAGCGCTTCTACAGATTCTTCCAGAAGTTTCATACTTTTAATTCTTCCATTTGGGTCTAGGATTCATGTTATAGCCCCCTAAAATCAATTTTTGCATGTAGCATGGAGTGGAAGTTCGTTCTGTCCACGGATGTTCAGGCGCTCCAACGAAACGCTTTTCTTCCCGTGTTGCTTTGTCAAAAGAGTCAACGAGCCACATGCGAGCGGCTCTATTTCTAACGCACAGGTGACCCCCGCAGACGCATACAGATGGCGGTTCCGTAAGATGACAATGGAGCTGAGAAATCCCTGCCGCCTAATGACGTCACAGTTGTCACATACCTAGAGCAGCACATTGGTCACGTGTCCATGGTGATGCCGAGTAAACAGACCGGCCGGGCCTCCTGTCGGTTAAAAGCACAGACCCGCAGCACGTATGTACGTGCAACTCGGTAACAGCAACAACCGCGGCTGCTACTGGCTTGTGCACTTACTATATTCTAGAATTTGCCATCATTTTGGAGTGTGCACCTGCTTATGAAAGAGAGTGGACTGTAAGACTGTCTTCCTGTGAGGCCGGCAGCAGCCACTCCCTTAGGAGGCCACCTGGGGTGACAGACCTACATACTCTAGGGTGTTCCCTCCAACACAGTCGGCTAGTGATGCCTTTCTCAGAATGTGTCATTAGGGGACCTGCGACAGTTCTGTATGGACCAAAGAAAAGTCCACCTGTGGGCCACCTGGTGTGGCCTTGCCTGCCCTCCAGCTTTTTCTCCCAGGTGCCTCCTTTGCAGACCTCCCTGCCGGCCCCAGGCCAGCCCCCGACCCCCACCTCTACACCTCTGCTCCAGCTTTGTCCCTGCCCTCATATCCTCCGTGGATTTGGTTCAAGAGAGTTGGTTTGGTCGGCAGACGGCTTACCACACAGGGACGTATAGATAGAGACAAGGCCTGGGGACTCATTCTCTGTGGGATGGAAATAGGGATGGTGGCTTCCGACTTGGGTTTTGCAAATTCAAACTTGCAGACTCAAACTTGCAATCTTAAACTTGCAAACTCAAACTTGCAAACTCAAGCTTGCAAACTCAAACTTGCAAATTCAAACTTGCAAACTCAAATGAGGTTTTGCAGGCTGCTGTGTCCAGGTGGGCTGAAGGGGGCGGTGTGGAGGCCGCTGGATGGCCTGGCCAGCACAGGGCCCCTGCTGCCCACTCGCTCTGTCTGTGTCCCAGTAGGTCATCAAAGCTGTCCTTTGTGTTGAGAGCAGATGCGCTGGCTAGAAGGAAGACTCCCTGCAGGACAGGAGGAGCCGCCCCTCCCCAGGCTCCTGCGCCCTGGGCGGGCAGTTCCAGGCTCCCCTGCCCTTCACCGTTCACTGTTCCAGCGCCGGGCTGCATCTGTGGAGCAGAAGGAAGAGGCTGGGTCACAGCCCCAGTTTAACTTCCAGTTCCTCCTCTGAGCAGCTGTGTGGGCCGCTGTCCTTCCCGAATCTCCCTGATGCCACGGTCACACGCCTGCCCGCCCGGGGCCAGGGGGCCCTGTGGACCCAGTCCTCTGGCCAGCTCCTTGGAAATGTTTGGCACTGGCTACGGAACGAGCTTCAGGAAGAACTGCCAGAGCCGGACGCTGAGGACCTGGGGTCAGGGTTAGCCTCCCTTCCCTGTCTCCAGCCCCCTGGACCTCTGTACGCACCTGTCTCGGCACCTGGCCTCTGGCCTCTGCACACACACCTGTCCAACTTCCCAGCTCCGAGTTCCCGAGGTCCTGGCCGAGGGGGGTCCGCCTGGGGTTCCTAGCACGCAGACCTCAAGGGCCTGCCTAGAGGAGGCGGCAACAATGAAGGAGGGCAGAATGAATTAATGAATGACAGAACAGAGACCACGAAGACTGGTCATTTATAGGGACGGCATCCAGAAGGAAGAAGGGGCCTTGGAGATGTCCACCTCGTTATTGAACTCACCGGGAAACTGAGGCCCAACCTGAGCAGTGGGGCTGCCGGGACTCGACCCCCGGTCTTACCCTTGCCCTTGTTCTGCACCCGCCCTTCTCTTCTGCTCCTGTCTACGGCCCCCACCTCTCGTACTGCCCCTTCTCTCCTTCCCTCTAACTTAGACCTGGTGGTTCCCAGGGGCCGTAACACAATCTATTTTCTTTTCTTTTTGGTATTGGGGCTTGAACCCAGGGGCATTCTACCTCCAAACTACACCCCAGCCCGTTTTTTGGATGTGTGTGTGTGTGTGTGTGTGTGTGTGTGTGTGTGTGTGTGGTACTGGGGATGGAACCCAGGGGCATTCTGCCTCCGAGCTACACCCCCAGCCCTATTTTATTCTTTATTTTGAAACATGGTCTCACTAAGTTGCTGAGGGCCTCACTAAGTAACTGAGGCTGGCCGCGAACCTATGATCCTCCTGTCTCAGAATCCAAAGTACTGGGATTACAGACATGCGCCACCACACCCGGCTTATTTTTTATTTTGAAACAGGGTCTCACCAAGTAGCTGAGGGTCTCACTAAATTGCTGAGGCTGGCCTCAATGTCTGGCATATTCTGGCTTCTCCTTCTCCTTCTCCTTCTTCTTCTTCTTCTTCTGTACTGGAGGTTGAACCCAGGGGTGTTCTACCTCTGAGCTAAACTTCAGCCCTATTTTTTTTTTAATTTATAAAACCAGGGTCTCACCGGGCGTGGTGGCACACGCTTGTAATCCCAGTACTTGGGAGGCTGAAACAGGAGGATCGCAGGTTTGCGGCCAGCCTCAGCTATTTAGCGAGGCCCTCTGCAACTTAGTGAGACCCTCTTTCAAAATAAAGAACAAAAAATAGGACTGGGGGTGTAGCTCAGAGGTAGAATGTCCCCCGGGTTCCATCCCCAGTAATGCAAACAAACAAACAAACAACAACAGCAGCAAAAACACCAGGTCTTATTAACTTCCTGAGGACCTTGCTAAATTGCTGAGACTGGCCTTGAACCTGCAATCCTCCAGTCTCAGCCTCCCAAGTATGGGATTACAGGCGTACACCGCCACGACTGGCATAATCTGGCTTCTTAGAGAGAGAGCAGCCTTTGTTACTCCTCTCCTGCCCATTCCAGCTATGACCCAAAGCAGCAAGGAAGCCAGGTATCCCGGAGGGGGACTCTGGGCTGTGACCACACAGATCCTCATGGTTAGGTCCCCATACCTGCTGGAGCAACAGCCCTCCTGTCGTAGGAAGACAGGATGACTTCTCGTGGGTTCTTGGCTTTCATGTCAAAGAAGAATTTCAGCACACGCCAGTCAGAGATAAAGGCACAGGTTTAATTTAAGAAAGGTGGGGGCCGGGCGTGGTGGCGCACGCTTGTAATCCCAGTACTTTGGGAGGCGGAGACCGGAGGATCCGGGTTCGCGGCCAGCCTCAGCTCTCTC
>PVJS01050618.1:0-14254 GCA_004027185.1 Glis glis | reverse complement strand
GAGGCCCTCCGCAACTTCGTGAGACCCGGTTTCAAAATAAAGTATAAAAAAAATAGGACGGGGGGTGTAGCGCGGAGGTAGAACGCCCTGGGTTCAATCCCTGGTACCGCAAAAAAAAAAAAAAAACAAAATAAAAAATAAAATAGGGCTGGGGGTTTAGCTCTGAGGTAGACCACCTTTGGGTTCAATCCCCAGTACAAAAAATAAAAATTAAAAATAAAATAAAAGGGGTTTGGAGTATAGCTCAGAGATAAAATGCCCCTGGGTTCAATCCCCAGTGCCACACACACACAAAAGCTTAGTGCTTAGTTATGCTGGGTAAGAGAAGCTCATTGCAAGACGGTGCTTGAAGAATATGGCCACCGATGTGGGCCTTCTTGGTTCCAGGATCAGGTCATCAGTATTGCTGATCTAGAAACTCGATTTGTTGTTCTTGTTGTTTGTGGTTCGGGAGAGTGAACCCAAGGCCTTGTACACGCCAGGTAAGCGCTCTACCACAGATACTCAGCTTTATTACTCTTTCTGGTTGTAACTGGAGGAATTAAGAGAAAAGAGAAGTCAGGCGTGGTGACAGGCACCTGTGATCCCAATACTTGGGAGGCTGAGACAGGAGGATCACAGGTTCATAGCCAGCCTCAGCAACTTAGTGAGACCCTGTTTTAAAATTTTTTAAAAATAAAATAGGGCTGGGGGTGTGGCTCAGAGGTAAAATGTCCCTGGGTTCAATCCCTAGCACCAGCAAGAGAAAAAAGGGGGGGGGAGACTAAAATTGGGATGAGAGCTGAGAAAATCAGGACAGATAAGACTATTCTTTCCTCCTCTTCCACTCAAGGCAACGTTTAGCATTTCTTTTTTGGGGGGGTACTGGGAATTGAACCCAGGGGCACTCTACCTCTGAGCTACATTCCCAACCCTTTTCAGTTTTTTTTTTTTTCGGTACAGGGGATTGAACCCAGGGGCATTCTACCTCCAAGCTACACCCCCAGCCCTATTTTTTTATTTTATTTTGAAACAGGGTCTCACTAAGTTGCAGAGGGCCTCACTAAGTAACTGAGGCTGGCCACAAACCCAGATCCTCCTGTCTCAGCCTCCCAAGTACTGGGATTACAAGCATGCGCCACCACGCCCGGCTCAGTTTTTATTTTTGAAACAGTGTCTCACTAAGTTGCTGAGGCTGTCCTCAAACCTGCAATCCTCCTGTCTCAGCCTCCCAAGTACTGGGATTACAGGCATGCACCACCATGCCGGGCTAGAGTCTAGCACTTTAAGTGACAAAATCTCAGCAGATAGAGCAAACCCTGGGAGACACAGCCCAGCATTGGTTCCAAAGGTTCTACTCTGGAGGAGTAAAGGGACCCAGGCTTCTGGATCAAGGCGGTCAAGGTTCTCTGGGTCAGGTGCATCGGCCCTCAGTGTTGTTCGGAAAGGTGCCAGGTACGGGTTCCCAAAGGAAAGAGAACCAGAGGTGACCTGGAAAGCAGGGACCCAGGCACTGGGCTGGTCACAAACTGGCCGCATGTGGGAGGTTGTCCCTGGCTCAGCACAGTCACAGAAGACAGTCTCCAGATGTGCACATTAGCGGGAGAGGAGCTGGAGGCTGCAGGGCAGGGGCTCCCAGACTCCAGCCTGGCCCCCGTCGAGCCTGCCGTAGGTAATCATTGGCGACAGCCGGGAGGAGCTACAACTGGCAGGGTAAGGCTGAGTTGAATCCTGCTAGCATTTCAATATACCACATAAAATAGGGATGCCAGTGTACCATGAGAACAGCATTGCAAATTGCAACAGGCGTGCCTCCAGCGTTTCCTCCTCCTAGTGGAAGCTATGGCCCAGGTTGCTGGATGGACCGAGTCCTGGGCACCTGCAAAGGCCTAACCAAGCTCATCCTCACACCTGCCGAGCCCTAGACAGGGCATCTCTAGGGCTCGCATCTCAGCCAGGCAAGGAGCCCCCAGGACCACTGCTGGCGATCCAGGAAACACTAACCTTTAGATCTCCTTCCTGGACCTCGGTACAAGCGTCTCCTCTCTTTCCACTACTACTTTTTTTTTTTTTGTACTAGAGATTGAACCCAGAGGTTTTCTATGTAGTTCTCTGAGCTACCCCCACCCAGGCTCTTTTAATTTTTCATTTTGAAACAGGGTCTTGCTAGGTTGCTGTGAGTCTCGCTAAATTGCTAAGGCTGGTCTCGAACCTCTAATCCTCCTGTCTCAACCTCCCAAGTACTGGGATTACAGGTGTGTGCCACTACACCTGGCTCTTTTCACTACTCTTCACAACCCAATTCTTCTTTATTTCCCCATGTCTTCATGGCAGGTTGTGCCTTCCCAGCTTCTCGGATTATTTTCCTTTGGTTACCTTCGAAGGTGGATGACTCCTAATTATCTACATAGTATTCTTTAATTTCAAAAGTAAACTGCACTGAAAGGAGATTAATACCCAGGAAGGTTTGTGTAAACATATCCCCCTGGTCAGCTACAATTTGTGGCCCCTTATGATTATTGTTGAGTCAACAAATGTGTATTCTGCACTTATTCTTTCCATGATGCTAGGCACAGCGCATAGAAAGGGAATGACACGGTCCTGCATGCTTCCTAAGTCGGGCTCCTGGTCCTGGGGGACAATACGTGAGCGAGTATGGAGGGTCCTGATAGCACGAGGGACACTGAATGGGGTTCAGAGCGATGCACATGATGCATCAGACATCTGAGTAAGGGTGAGTCACGGGAGCTGCAGCCACTTTGGGGTTGCAGCTAGAAAGATAACCACTGAATTTGTCAATTTTAAGACGCACATTTTTCACATCTCTAAGTCAGTGTGTGTCATGCGCTCACTGACGGCCGGGCCGGTGGGGAATCACACTGCAGTCATCGAGGCCTGACACCTCCAGATACAGTCAGGAGCGTGTCAGCATCCAGACTTGCAAAATGGGAGAAAATCCCAGAGACCACAGTGGGGCACTCTTTTTTTTTTTTTTTTTTTTTTTTTAGTACTAGGGATTGAACCCAGGGGTGTTTTACCTCAGAGTCTCTTTATTTATTTACATTAATTTTGAAACAGGGTCTCACTAAGTTGCTGAGGCTGGCCTCAAACCTGCCATCCTCCTGTCTCAGCCTCCCAGGTACTGGGATTACAGGCATGCGCCACCACACCTGGCTGGCGTACTCTTTTAAGGAAGGCTGCATTATCGATGCACCTGGGAGCAAAGAGGATGGTGCTGTGTGGAAAACCAGAGTGTAAACTGATAGGAAAGGAAATGTTGTGCAATTAGCTGGGTGTGGTGGTGCACGCCTGTAATCCCAGTACTTGGGAGGCTGAGACAGGAGGATCACAAGTTTTGAGGACTGCCTTAGCAACATAGCGAGACTCTCAGCAACCTAGTGAGACCCTGTTTGAAAATGAAAAATAAAAAGAGCTGGGGGTGTAGTTCAGAGGTATAATGCCCCTGAGTTCAACCCCCAGCACCAAAAAAATAAATAAAAAGTATACAGTTGAAGCCAGACCCCTTACAGCTCATCTCAAATGGCCACAGCACCAGTTGCATACCAGAGCCTACAAGCCTGGTGGATAGGTAGCAAGAACATCAGTGACAAGGAATAGGCTTGCCCCAGACGGGTCCCAGGTCTTCCTTCTGAAGAGAAAGCTTCCCATCGCTCCTTCCCCTGAGGGTCCACACAGTCCACCCACCTCTAAACTGTTCCAAGAGCCAAGTGGAGACATAACATTCTCCACTTGGGTTTGAGGCCAGCCTCAGCAACTTAGTGAGACTCTCAGCAACCTAGTGAGACCCTGTTTCAAATCAAAAACTTAAAAAAGGACTGGGGATATAGCTCAGAGGTAGAATGCCCCTGGGTTCAATCCCCAGCACCACAAAAAAAAAAAGCAGCATTCCCTGCATTTGGCTCTCACAACCATCTGCTATGAGCTAGCCTCCCATGCACCTGAAGATGAACACTTTTTTTTTTTTTTTTGCGGTACTGGGTTCACCCAGGGGCATTCTACCTCTGAGCTATACCCCCAGCCCTATTTTATTCTTTTTGTGTGTGTGTGGTACCGGGGATTGAACCCAGGGGCGTTTTACCTCCGAGCTACACCCCGGCCCTATTTTTTTATACTTTATTTTGAAACCGGGTCTCACGAAGTTGCAGAGGGCCTCACTAAGTAGCTGAGTCTGGCCGTGAACCCGGATCCTCCGGTCTCAGCCTCCCAAGTACTGGGATTACAAGCGTGCGCCACCACGCCCAGCTATGAACATGTTTTTAAGGAATAAGTTAACTGAGATCAGAGCCCTCTATGCAAAGTGACCTGCGAGCAATAAGTCAGTGCTCCCCACCTGAGGCCGTGCTGGAGCCCCACACTCCCGGTGGGGCCTGCGCATCTATCCCACGGGGCGAGATGCCACTGAGGACCACGGGAGCTCACCGAAGCTTCATGACGCTCTGGAAACTGTCCAGGTGGAAGGACGGTGTGAGCGCCTCATTGCTGTCCTTCAAACATCTGTATTTAGGTTTGACTCGGTCGAGTTGGATTTTGAGTTAAATATTTTCACAACCACTTGTTGTCATTCAGCCTAAAAGATTATTTTCTGGTCAAATTTCCAGTACTTCAAGATGAGTCCCCATCTTTGTCCAGGGCCCAAAACAGAGCAAAACGCACATATGCAGCCTGCAAAAGATGGAGTCCAGGACGGCAGAGCACTCCTTCCTCGGGGGTTGGGGGGCCGCTGGCCTCTGAGGCAAGGGCGACCAGTGAGTTTAGCAGATTTGAGAGGGCCAGAGGCAGACTAGCACCATAACCAAGAGCTGGAGTCTAATGCCTCGCTCTCTCTTCTGTTATTTCTTAGCTGTGTACCCTGGGGACATTAATCCAATGCCTCTAACCCTCAGTTTGCCAGTAGAAAGAGGATAGGAACAATATCCACTTCACCAAGGATTTTTTATTTTTGAAGCAGGGTCTTGCTAGGTTGATGAAAGTCTCACTGCTTGCTTGAAGCTGTCCTCGAACCTGCAATCCTCCTGTCTCAGCCTCCCAAGTACTAGGATTACAGGTGTGCACCACCACACTCAGCTACAAACCTGGGGGCATTCTACCTCCAAGCTACACCCCCACCCCTATTTTATTTTATTTTATTTTATTTTATTTTATTTTATTTTGGTACTGGGTATCGAACCCAGAAGCTTTCTGCCTCCAAGCTATACCCCCAGCCCTTTTTATTTTTTATTCTGAAACAGTCTTGCTAAGTTGCTGAGGCTGGCCTCAAAGATGCGATCCTCCTGCCTCAGACTCCCAAGTACTCGATTACAGGCATGTGCCACCATGCTCAGCTTTTTTTTTTTTCTTTTTCTTTTTGGTACTGGGGATGGAACCCAGAGGCATTCTACCTGTGAGCTACACCCCAGCCCTATTTTATTTTTATTTTGAAACAGGGTCTCATTAGGTTGATAAAAGTCTCACTACTTGCTGAGGCTATTCTTGAACCTGTGATCCTCCTGTCTCAGCCTCCCAAGTACTGGGATTACAAGCATGCGCCACCATGCCTGGCTCTATTTTTTATTTTGAAATAGGGTCTCACTAAGTTGCTGAGGGCCTCGATAAATTGGGAGGCTGGCTGTGAACCTGCAATCCTCCTGTCTCAACCTCCCAAATACTGGGATTACAGGCATGCATCACCATGCCCAGTTCACAAGGGATCTTGTGAAGGTTACATAACATAATGCTTGTAAAGGACCTAGCACAGTGCATGGCATATTATAAATACAAAATAAGATTCTAACAGCCTTGCAAATGAGTTGAAGTGGGTGGGTGGGGTTAGACATGCTTCTCTATCTCTGCAGCGGCAAGTGCAGCCCAAAGGGCAGGGATGAAACAGTTTTATCCAATGTTTTGCGCACACTCCCTTTAAGCAATACCTTTAACTGCCACCCAGTAAGAATTAACATAAATATAAGACTGAAGGCAAGCCGGGTGTAGTGGTGCATGCCTGTAATTCCAATACTTGGGAGGCTGAGACAAGAGGATTGCAAGTTCAAGGCCAGCCTCAGCAATTTATCAAGACCTTCTGCAACGTAGCAAGATCCTGTTTCAAAATAAAATAGAGCTGGGGGTGTAGCTCAGAGGTAGAACACTCCTGGGTTCAATCTCCAGCACCACAAAAAAAACAAAAGACTGAAGCAAAATAAGTTTGACCAAACAATAATTAAATAATCATCTTTACTATGTCAATATGTGATGGGCTTTGGGACTTTCACTTCTTTTATTAGTCTATTTTGTTTCTTTTTTTTTCTTTTACTTTTGAAAAATTTCAAACCTATAGAATAGCTGAAAGAATGATACAAAAATGCCCTTCCCTTAGAGCAGGGTTTCTCGAGTTCAGCACTATTGATATTTTGGGCTGGATAATTCTTGACTGTGGGTCTGTTCTGTTTGATGTAGGATATTTAGCAGCATCCCTGGCCTTGACCCACAAGATACCATTAGTGTCCTACATACACACTCATTGTTACAAGCAAAAATGTCTCTAGACATTGCCCAGTGCCCCGCAGGTAAAATCACCCCAGAGGGAACCAATGACCTAGAACTCCCAAGCATTAACACGTGGCTGTGCTGCATCTCCTTCTCTCCATGCACACGCATGCACACACAGACACACAGACACAGTTTCTAGATAAACTATTCCCAAGTAAACAAAAACCTCATGGTGCTGCCTCCTCAATAGTTCACCATGTAACTCCTAAGAATAAGAACATTTGCTTATACAACCACAATGCATTATTACACCTAAAATTTTTTTTTTGTCCTGGGAATTGGACTCAGGGACATTCTACCTCTGAACTACACCCCTAGCCCTTTTTTTCTTTTTTTGAAACAGGGTCTCATAGCCAGGCGCAGTGGCACACACCTGTAATCCCAGTACTTGGGAGGCTGAGACAGGAGGATTTTAGGTTCCAGGCCAGCCTCAGGAACATAGCAAAACTCTCAACAACCTAGCAAGACACTGTTTCAAAAAAATAAAAAGGGCTGGGGGTGTAGCTCGCAGGTAGAATACCCCTGGGTTCAATCCCCGGTACCAAAAAAAGAAAGAAAAAAGAAAGAAAGAAACAGGGTCTCACTAAGTTGCTGAGGCTAGCCTCAAACCTGTAGTGCTCTTGTCTCAGCTTCCCTGAGATTACAGGCATGTTACACTTAAAAACTTAATTCAATAATATCTTATCTCTTTCTCCTCCTGTGTTGTTTGCAACCCACTGAGTTGGTTTCTGCCCCACGTGTGGGTCATGAGCTGTAGTTGAAGATTAGTGGAAGAGGGTTACAAAAACAAATATAGCTCTCTTCTCCTGGAGATCTTTAAAAGCCAGAAAAGAAGCTGATCCTAGCCAGGGATGGTGGTGCACGCCTGTAATTTCAGTACTTGGGAGGCTGAGACAGGAGGAGCCCAGGTTCGAGGACAACCTCAGCAAGTAGTGAGACTCTCATCAACCTAGCAAGACCCTGTTTCAAAATAAAAATTTTAAAAAATAGGGCTGGGGGTGTAGCTTGGAGGTAGAATGTCCGTGGGCTCGTACCCCCAATATATGTGTGTGTGTGTGTGTGTGTGTGTGTGTGTGTAAGTAAATAAGCTGAGGGTGTAGCTTGGAGATAGAATACCTCTGTGTTCAATGCCCAGTACCAAAAACCAAAAAAGGGCCTGTCCTTGCAGCATGAAAGGTACGCGAGATATCGCAGAGCTGAGAGCACTTTTACAGGAGTCTCACCAACTGTTTCACCCCTGCTGTTTTCCCTCCCTGTCTGCTTCCACTGCACAGAACACACACACACACACACACACACACACACACACACACTGGCACTGGGAGCCAACAACCCAGCCAGCCCGCCATGCAGGTGCCGGCGGGCAGCGCGGTATGCCCCGGCCTGTCGGCCCAGGGCTGGTGGGGCCTGCCAAGCTGGTGCACAGCGGCCTGACCACATCACAGGCCCAGACTGGGGTTCAGGCTCAGGCAGGCTGCCCACCCCTTCCCTGTTGGTTGGGCTCCTTTCCTTTACCTGCACTGGCTCCTGGAAAATGGTTACAAGTTGCTCCAGAAACTGCCAACAGGCCAGGGCCGAGAAACATGAAAGTGTGTGAGTCACCGGCTGTCCTTGATCCTCCTGACCTTATAAATCTGGCCTTTGAATCTAGCATCGGGATCCAAGCAGCACAGAAACTTGAAAACGAACACGACCAAAAGTGGACGGGGAACCGGCCACCAGAGCCCTGCCCATCCCCTGGCGCGGGGCAACACTTCATTATCCTGGCAAGGAGGCCCAGGTGTCTGCTCTGGCTTTAGTTTTCTTCTACAGGCTTGAGACTTGAGTGGGTTAGACTTCCTTGAAGTCAGGAGTTTCTTCAGCTGGAAGATCAGAGGCAGGGGAATTAGATCAGCTCCCTCATAAGAAGACTCGCCTACAGCCTGAAAAGCCAAGGAGAGACCCCCACGGGACTCACCATCTGTCTAGGAAGCTGTCACTGTGCAGAGCCCAGAATACAGGTTCCGCATCCCCCACGCCAAGAGTGCAGGCCAGGCGTGCTCCCAGAGGGGAGCTCAGGGTGGGGCCACAGAAAGAAAGGAGTTATCCCAGAGATAAGAAATGCAGCCAGGCATGGAGCGCATGCCTGTAATCCCAGTACTTGGGAGGCTGAGACAGGAGGATCGCAGGTTCCAGGACAGACAACAAGTAGTGAGACTCTCGTCAACCTAGTGAGAACCTGTTTCAAAATTAAAATAAAATCGGGCTGGGGTTGTAGCTCAGAGGTAGAATGCCCCTGGGTTCAATCCCCAGTACCAAGAAAGAAAGAAAGAAGGAAGGAAGGAAGGAAGGAAGGAAGGAAGGCCGGCTATCTCTGTGGCAGACTCTACACAGCCCCAGGAATCAGGACAAAAGTGAAGAAGACATTTCCAAAGCTGGCAGGGAGGCCGGGCATGATGGCACACGCCTGTAATCCCAGTACTCGGAAGGCTGAGACAGGAGGATCGCAGGTTCAAGGCCAGCCTCAGCAACCAAAGCTGGCCCAGAGCAAGGACTGCCGTGGGAAGCAGCCTCAGGTGGGAGCATCACACCACAAAGATTCCCTAGCTGCACACTTGCTCTGTGCCCGCAGCAACTTCAGGGCCCTGTCTCAATCCAGAAGCGCCTCACCTATTGACTTGGCTTTCTGTCTTCTCCACTGAATTACAGGGACGTGAGCTTTGTCTACTTTATCTGTCACTGTATCCTCACTTCTGAGAACAAGACCCAGAACGTATGAATGGTGTTCAAAGGCTATCCAATCAGCAGGGCATGGTGGCACACGCTTATAATCCCAGTACTTGGAAGGCTGAGCTAGGAAGATCGCAGGTTTGAGGCCAGCCTCAGCAACTTTGAGACCCTGTTTCAAAATAAAAAATAAAAAGTGCTGGAGTTGTAGCTCAGAGGTAGAATGCCCTGTGTTCAATCTCTAGTATTGAAAATAAAAAATAAAAAGCTATCTGATCCATGAGTGAGAGCGAGTGAACACAGTGCTTCGGTCTGCTAGAGTTGCCCTAACAAAATCCCACGTCCTGGGCTGCTTCAACAATGCACCTTTATTTCTCACCATTCTGGAGCCTGGGCAGTCCAAGGGCAAGGGGCTAGCAGGTCCATCCCAGGCGAGGGTGCCTTTCCGGCTTGCAGATAGCCGCTTCTCCTCTCACAGGGCGAGGGTGTGCTCCTGGAGTCTCCTCTGATAACTGCACTAATCCCAACACGAGGGTCCCACTCTCATGACCACATCTAAATGTAATTACACCCAGGGCCCCATCTCCAAATATCATTGCATAGGGGGTTGCAGCTTCAACATATGAATTTGGAGGGAAGAGGGGGTACAAGTCAGCCCAGTGCACATGGTTTCCCTTCAACTGTACAAGCCAATTTGCCTCACTGAGAAGAAAGTAAAGCTTGGTGCTATCACTTGGGTCTTAAGTTCCCCTAAATATCCACGTGGTATAGGCTTGCTCCCCTGGGTGACAGTGCTCAAAAGCTATCAGATCGGCAGGGCATGGGGTGCATGCTTGTAATCCCAGTGCTTGGGAGGCTGAGACAGGAGGATCCTGGTTCTGCTACTGGGAGAGGTAGAGGCTTTGGGAGGAGGAGCCACATGGGAGATCTTTAGGTCATCGCAGGCCTGCCTTTGAAGGGGACCGTGGGACCCGGTGTCTTTCCCTCTCTCTTTGGTGTCTGGGCCATGAAGTGAGTGACTGTGCAGACCACACACTCCCACCATGACGGGCTGCCTCACCACACGCCTAAAAGCAACAGAGCCCAGCAATTATGAACTGGGACTGCTGAAACTATAAGTCAAAAGAAACATTTTCTCTTTATAAGCTTATTATCTCAGGTATTTCTTACAGTAACAGAAAGATGATGACCACACCCAGAAATGTCAAGATCACACAGCTCATCAGTAGTGACCTGAGCCTCAAAACCAGAACCCTGCCAGGCGTGGTGGCACACACTTGTAATCCCAGTACTTGGGAGGCAGAGGATTGCAGGTTCGAGGCCAGTTTCAGCAACTTAGAGAGGCCCTCCCCAACTTAGTGAGACCCTGTTTCAAAATAAAATAATAAAGCCGGGCGTGGGGGCACACACTTGTAATCCCAGTACTTGGGAGGCTGAGACAGGAGGATCCGGGTTTGCGGCCAGTGTCAGCTACTTAGTGAGGCCCTCCACAACTTAGTGAGACCCTGTTTCAAAATAAAGAATAAAAAATAGGGCTGGGGGTGTAGCTCGGAGGGAGAATGCCCCTGGGTTCAATACCCAGTACCACAAAAAAATAATAAATAAAATAAAATAATAAAATAGGGCTGGGAGTGTAGCTTGGAGGTAGAATGTCCCTGGGTTCCATCCCCAACACCACACACACAAAAAAACCAGAACCCCTGACCCCTGACTCCAGTTCCCACACTGCAGAAAACCAACAGAGACACGAAAATTATCGTTATCACTTCTTTCATTCTCTTGGGTCCTAACCAAGGACTCACAGGACAATCCAGGCAGGATGGCTTTGCTTGCATTGGCTTGCATCTAAAATCAACAGGATAGCCGGGCATGGTGGTGCACGCTTGTAATCCCAGTATTTGGGAGGCTGAGACAGGAGGATCGCAGGTTAGAGATAGCCTCAGCAAGTAGTAAGACTCTCATCAACCTAGTGAGATCCTGTTTCAAAATAAAAATAAAATAGGGCTGGGGGTGTATCTTAGAGATAGAATGCCCCTGGATTCAGTCCCAAGTACCACAAAAATAAATAAAATAAACAGGACACTTTCTCAAAGTATGGGAAATTTTCTTAGATTCTGTCTCTGTCTCTTCTTTTTTTCTATTTATTTATTTAGGTACTAGGAATTGAACCCATACTTCCAAGCTATATCCCCAGCCCTTTTTATTTTGAAACAGGACCTTGCTAAGTTGCTTAGGGTCTTGCTAAGTTGCTGAAGCTGGCCTCAAACCTGCAATCCTCCTATCTCAGCCTCTAAGTACCACACCCAGCTCTATGGGTGCCTTTAAGAGAAAAGGTCAGCCGGGTGTGGGAGGCTGAGACAGGAGGATCACAGGTTCCAGACCAGCCTCAGCAACTTAGCGAGACTCAGCAACCTAGCAAGACCCTGTTTCAAAACAAAAACTTTTAAAAAGGGCTGGGGGTGTCACTCGGAAGTAGAATGGCCCTGGGTTCAATCCCCAGTACCAAAAAAGGCACCTGCAGTGAGCTGGGGCCTGAGAAGGACTCAAGCTCGCCTTCAGCATCCCCTGCCCCCCTCACCCACCTGCAGACACGAGCCCTGAGCACCCAGGAATGCCGGAGGTGCCCACTGCAGAAGCGCCATCCTCTGGGAAGTCTTTTACATCCCAGGCTGTGGAGCTGGTTGGTGCCGGAGGAGATTAATTAAATAAGTACTTAATGTTAAGAATCCCAGAGAGATAGTGACACAAATAAGATCAAATAGCCAGGTGCACTGCCGCAGGCCTGCAATCCCACCTACTTGGAACCGATGGCAAATTCAAGGCCAACCTGGGCAACTTAGCGAGACCCTGTCTCAGAATAGAAAATAAAAAGGGCTGGGGATGTAGCTCAGTGGTAGAGCCCCTGGATTCAGTCCCTGGTGCTGTTCAATAAATAAATGGCCAGGCGTGTTGGCGCACGCCTGTAATCCCAGTACTTGGGAGTCTGAGACAGGAGGATCACAGGTTTGAGGACAGCCTCAGCAACTTAGGCCCTCCACAACATAGTGAAACCCTGTTTCAAAATAAAGAATAAAAAATAGGGCTGGGGGTGTAGCTTGGAGGTAGAATGCCCCTGGGTTCCATCCCCAGTGCCATAAGTAAATAAGATCAAATAAGATCGCAGTTGACCTGATCTCTCCAAATTAGTCCCAGACACAGCACCATTTCAGGGAGAACCACTTGGATATGCCAAAGGGAGGGACGAAGGGAGGAAGGGAAGGAGGGAGGGAGGGAGGGAGGGAGGGAGGGAGGGAAGGAAGGAACCTAGAGAGATTAAAATAAAACCCTCCTGGAGCATCTCGGGTACTTCAGGTCTGTCCATAGGAAAAGCATCAGGGCTGGGGACTCTCCCAGAGCCCCCTGCTCTCACGGAGTGTTGTCCCCCTGCCTCCCCATCCAGCTGTTACTCCCTGCCGATTGGTCCCACTCCCTCTCTCGTGAAGGCGCTGAGTGTCGGGCTGACTTATCACACAGAGCCCAAGTCTCTGAGGTCCCAGGGACACTGTGTAAGCTCAAGCCAAGCTCCTTCCCCTGCAGCCCCTGAGCGTGGGCAGCACACACACACACACACACACACACACACACACACACACACACTTGGCTTCTTGAGCGTGGGCAGGCACACACAGACGCTTGGCTTCTCTTGTTCCCATTCCTGCTACCGCCATTAGCAACTCCCAAGGCTCAGCCTAGAAAAGTCAGTGGCTGTGATGTCACCTTCAAATAGGGGTCCCCGAGGATTCGGGGCATCCCAAGGCATTTGTAGCTGGGCCTTGCCTGCTCTGGGGCACCCCCACCTACAGAGAGGGGGAGAAGGGCAGCCTGTGTTAATGGCCTCTCTCCCAGGCCCTGGCTGGTGCTTAACAAACAGTATTTAATCCTCCCCCAAATCCCCTTTTAACAGATGAATAAATCACAGCTCAGAAGGATAAAGTACTATATCATGAACACAGCTAAGAATCTGCCTTTGAAACTCTTGCGCGGTTCATTAAACCAAGCTATTCCCCAACTCGTCGTTCTAATCTGTTCTAAACTGAAAATACGGAGCTTTCTATTCTCCAAAATAAAACTGACTATACTTACTTTAGAAAATGAAAAGCTTTTAGAAACATTAATCACCAATAATATTAAAATTGCAAACCCAAGCTGGGCGCAGTGGTGCATGCCAGTAATCCCAGTACTTGGGAGACTGAGACAGGAAAATCTCAGGTTCGAGGCTGGCCTCGGCAATTTAGCAAGACTCTCAGCAACTTAGTGAGACCCTGTTTCAAAATGTAAAAATATATAAAGACCTGGGGGTGTAGCTCAGAGGTAGAACACCCCTGGGTTCAATCCCCAGTGTCCAAAAAAAAAATTGCAAATTTAGGTGAAAAGTCAAGGGCAAATGCTAAGATTTATATGTCAATGTAGAGTGAACTCACATAGACAAAGGAATGAATACTTTAGTATACGCTCATAAAGAGCCAAAACACTCTTCTCTGCAAAATCCAGCTGTACCCTGGGCTCTCAGCAGAGAGAGAGCAGGCCAAGTCAGAGTGAGACCCATAGGGTTGAGAGGCCCCATGGCAGCCAGGGGTGGCGGTGCACACCTGTAACCCCAGTACTTGGGAGGCTGAGACAGGATTGCAGGTTCAAAGACAGCCTCAGCAACTTAGTGAGACCCTCAGCAACTTAGCAAGACCCTATTTAAAAAGGGGGGGTAGGAGTTAAGCTTAGAGGTAGAATGCCCCTAGTTTCGATTCCCAGTACCAAAAAAAAGAATGTGTTGCTTGGCAACTGTTGAGTTTTTCATTTAAAATTTAGAGAAGAGTCAAAACTTGGTCCTGAATGGAAAGCATCCTTACATTAACAGGCTATTTTGAGTGGAAGAAGAAAATGCATGAGGTAAGAGCCAGTGTCCTACTATTGAATATAACTCAGGGAACATGGATGAGTGAACTTGCCCATCCAATGTCTCTCTCTTTTTTTTTTTTTTTTTTTTGCGGTA
>PVJS01050617.1:0-14256 GCA_004027185.1 Glis glis | reverse complement strand
ACACACATTTTCTAAATTTCCACATAATACCGCATTCCTGAATTGTGTTAGCTTAGCTACATAACTTTCTTCAAATGCTTCATGATTTACCTTCTGGCTTGTGCATATTTGTGGCAATCAGAAACTACTAAATGTTCCACAATAGTTTTTGTATCTAACCTTTCTAAAACTTGTTTCCTTGTAAAATAAGGACAATTTTCTTTGGCAGGAATAATTTTAAATTCTTCAAGTTATGCCAAATGCTTTGAGTATTATGAGAATTGTCAAATAACACCTATTTTATAACTGAAAAATGTCAACATTTTAGTGAAAAATTTAATAAATGGAATCATAAATATGCACACTAACAACTCTATTTTTGAAAATACCTGAAGGGAAAATAAGCTGTGAAAGTAAATGCAATGTAGTAATTTAAATGAAGTATGAAGTACTTTGTAAATTTTCTTGATTTTACACAGAAATAAAAGACCATTACATAAAACTATTAAAAATACCTCTGAGCTACACCTCCAGCCGTATCTTTTTTTTGCTTTGAAACAGGGTCTCGCTAAGTTGAAGTTGCTGAGAGTCTCGCTACATTGCTGAAGTGGCCCTCGAACCTATGACCCTCCTGTCTCAGCCTCCCAAGTACTGGGATTACAAGTGTGCGCCACTACGCCCGGCTTCTGAATTACTTTTGAAATTTAAAAAACAATCCTTGTGTGACAAATTTAAAAAAGAAAGATATTCCACACCTAGGATCATTTAAAATATTAGCAAAATGAAAGATTAGCCTTAAAAGTTTCTGTTTTTCTAAGTTATGCCAGTTTGACCATTTCTTGATGTAAGATTCCCATTAAAAAAATTCAGTCCTTCAATCCGTGAAGAAAGAGAATTTGATAGTTCCTTACCTTTGACTTTGCAACTATTTCTGCCACTTTGACCACAGGCTCTTGGGTGAGACTTAACTTGTTCTGTGCGTTCATCTTGCTGTTCAGCCAACTCATCGCATCGCTGATGTACTTTTCAACTTTTTCTATTTCAGCAGGATCCAAATGATCGTATCTTTCATCCTATTAAAAAATTTTACTTAATGTGACTGATTTTTTGGCAAATTAATTGATAAATTCTGCTTAAAAGATTTAGATTCTTCTTGACTGTATATCTCATACATACCCATGTGAAGTCACATACAAGTACCATGTAGAAGTGAAAGGAGAAAAAGATAAAACCGGTGTGGGTTTAGAAAGGAGAGGTTTTCTGAAGTGAGATTTGGACAAGAATGATTAGAAAATATTCAGTGGGAAGGAAGGAAGCTGCAAGGAACAGAATTTGTTAGAGGATAAGGAAATTAGGTGAGCTAGACAGAAAATTCTGATACACAACAGAATATGCTCAGTTTTTTAAAAAAGAGAATGACATAATAAAATTCTATCCAAAAAAGAAAATTGCAAGCTGGGTGTGGTGGTGCACGCTTGTAATCCTAGTACTTGGGAGGTTGAGACAGGAGGATTGCAGGTTCGAGGACAGCCTCAGCAATTTAGTGAGGCCCTCAGCAACCTAGTAAGACCCTGTTTCCAAATAAGAAATAAAATCAGTCTGGGGGTGTAGCTCGTAGGTAGAATGCCTCTGGGTTCAATTCCCAGTACCACACATACACAAAAAATTGCCGCTGCCACATACTAGAGACAATCCAGAGAGTCATAGTTTAGATTGATAGCTACAGAACCAGAAAGAAATGGCAACATAACATACAGCAAGAGAAATCTGATTCTGCACTGGACACAGACAATAAAGGGTAGGATAGTGAAAGAACACTCGAGTTAAACAAGTGGGAGGAAGTGGTGCTATTTGTTATTTATTTTTATTTTTTTGTGGTATGAGGGATTGAACCCAGGGGCATTCTACCTCTGAGCTACACCCCTGTAATCCCAACAACTTGGGAGGCTGAGACAGGAGGATCACAAGTTTGAGGCCAGCTTTGCAACTTCCTGAGACCCTGTCTCAAAACTAAAAAATTCTAAACAAAGGGCTGGGGATGCAGCTCAATGGTACAGTGCCCCTGGGTTTAATGCCCAGTACTGGGGAGAGTGGAGAAAGATAAAAGCCGCAGATTTTAAATATATCGAATCCTCTGCTGATAACTCCACAAAAAACTTTGAGATACACCCCGCCTTCCCTGGTCTTGCACGCGTCGCTTCCACTGGGCGTTCCGAATCCAGTACCTTGTTTCTATATGCTTCTATCACTTTCATGACGAGCTGGATCTTCTTTCCCAAGTCATTTAGAGCTTTTGGTCTCTCTTCATGTTCCATGTGCTTCATTTGAATAGGCTGGCCATATTTCTGTTAATGTAAGAAGTTTTTGAAAAAGAATAAATTATTTCTGAGTTTTAACAGAACCCTTTTCATTGGCCCTTACAGGATGATAAATGGGAAGATGGCCAGATTGAATTATATTCCCTCTTATTTCCTTAGAAGAAGTGAGCTACACACCCAGCCCTATTTTATTTTTATTTTGAAACAGGGTCTCTCTCTAGGTTGATGAGTCTCACTATTTGCTGAGGCTGTCCCTGAACCTGTAATCCTACTGTCTCAGCCTCCCAAGTACAGGGAATTACAGGTATGCGCCACCACACCCAGCTTCCAGCAGCTATTAATTCCGTTTCACACAGAAATGCCCAACTCATGTCTTATCTCTTTTTTCTCTCATACAATTACCTCTCAATTCTTCTTGAATCCCAAGTACAAAACGAAACTTTAATTCTTTCAAAGATAGGTGCTAAACCTTGACAAAACTATTAGAAAAAGAAAACCACAAGGACTACCATATTGCATGCAGTATTCATGGATTTAAAACTTGTCTTCAAAATAATAATATAACTATATGCAACATGGTTACTGAGATTTCCCGATAGTTGGTATCTGCTGAATACTATTCATGTATTTAACTGTTAGATTAAAACATGTACTGTGTTGTTTTTTTCCTTTAGGTGCTTGGGCTACAGAGTTTGTAAACAGTAAAAGTCTCTAACTTTAGAGAAGGTAGCATAGTAGAAGAATATTTTCTTTTAAATTATTTCATACACTTACATAAAAATCAGCCTAATTCATAATTTTAGATTGAAAATTTCAGAGAGTTAAAAGGAAATAATAGAGAGCGAGGCATTCCCCACTGCTTTTCTCTCATGTTAACATCTTTTGCTACATTTGTCAAAACTTAACACATCCACATTGGTGCATTCCTATGAACTGAACTCAGTCTTTCTTCAGATTTCACTTTCATATATTCTAAGATACCACACTGCGTGTGGTCTATCAATGTTTTTGAAAGGAGAGCAGGTCATTCACAGGCACATTAAAGCACTGCTACAACCCACACTAAGAAGGAAGGATTGAAATCTCTCTTCATCCTTTCCATATAAACTTTTTTTTTTTTTTTGCGGTACCGGGGATTGAACGTGGGGGCGTTCTACCTCCGCGCTACGCCCCCGGCCCTATTTTTTATGCTTTATTTTGAAACCGGGTCTCACGAAGTTGCAGAGGGCCTCACTAAGGAAAGAGAGAGAGAGAGAGAGAGAGAGAGAGAGACAGGGAGAGAGACAGGGGGAGAGACAGGGAGAGAGAGAGAGCGAGAGCTGAGGCTGGCCGCGAACCTGGATCCTCCGGTCTCCGCCTCCCAAAGTACTGGGATTACAAGCGTGTGCCACCACGCCCGGCTTAAACTTCTCATCTCTTAAGGTTTTGTCCAGGGTGGGGAGAAGGTTGTATAGCAAGCATCCAATAGTGAGCTTTCCTTAAAATCATACCACTGACCTAGAAACAAGGGACCTGGTGGCCAGTCTCCTTATTTCTTTATGAAAGGACATTCAAGAGCAGGGCGCTATTCTTGAAGTCCTTGGCCGGTCAGCTGTCTCCATCAGTTGCAGTGTGAAGACAACACAGATCAGTGTGATATTACTCCCCCAAATAGCAACAACGAGAGGGAAACAGGGTCAGCAGTGAAGGGTGATTCCCCAATAGACACGAAGGATTTAAGTTGATAAGTTTATTATTTTTTGAAGATAATTCAGAGATATATAGCATGTGTAAAAGATGAACCCTGAAGCCAGGCGTGGTGTCACACGCCTGTAATCCCAGTACTTGAGAGGCTGAGACAGGAGGATCACAGGTTCGCAGCTAGCCTCAGCTACTTAGGCCCCCCACAACTTAGGAGACCCTGTTTCAAAATAAAGAATAAAAAATAAGGCTGGGTGCAAAAAAAAAAAAAGATGAACTCTGGCCATCTGTTAATAACTTATATTTGAGGACCATGATTTTACATTCTTTGATTTCAATTATCATGTAGCACTATCACTTTTCAAAATCTTCTTTTTTTTGTGGTACTCGGGATTGAACCCAGGGGCATTCGACCTCCGAGCTATATCCCCAGCGCTATTTTTTATTCTTTATTTTGAAACAGGGTCTCACTAAGTTGCGGAGGGCTTCACTAAGTAGCTGAAGCTGGCTGCGAATCCGGATCCTCCTGTCTCAGCCTTCCAAGTGCTGGGATTACAAGTGCGCACCATGATGCCCAGCCAAATTCTTTTAAAATTAGAAATTTCCTGTTATACACCTCTGACTTAGTAATTCCTTACATAGTTATTAAAAAACATATCTAGAAGCTGGGTGTGGTGGCGCACGCTTGTAATCCCAGTACTTTGGGAGGCGGAGACCGGAGGATCCAGGTTCGCGGCCAACCTTAAGCGTGCATGCGCGCGCGCGCTCTCTCTCTCTCTCTCTCTCTCTCTCTACCTAGTGAGGCCCTCCGCAACTTCGTGAGACCCGGTTTAAAAAATAAAGCATAAAAAAATAGGGCCAGGGGTGTAGCGCGGAGGTAGAACGCCCCTGCGTTCAATCCCCGGTACTGCAAAAAAAAAAAAAAAAATCTAGAAATCTCACTATTGGATACATATCCATAGTAAATAAAATTAATAAAATCAGTTTGTTGAAGTGATAGCTTCACTCCCAAATCCATTATATCATTATTCTTAAAAGCAAAGAGGTGGAATTGTCTTTGTGAATGGATAAGAAATGTAATACCATTCAGCCCTAAAATAGAAGGAAATCAGCCGGGCATGGTGGCGCATGCTTGTAATCCCAGTATCTGGGAGGCTGAGACAGGAGGATCACATGTTTGAGGACAGACAGCCTCAGCAAGTAGGGAGACTTTCATCAGCCTAGTGAGACCATGTTTCAAAATAAAAATAAAATTGGGTTGGGGTGTAGCTCGGAAGTAGAAAGCCCCTGGTTTCAATCCCCAATACCAAAAAAAATAAAGAAAATAAATAAATAAAAATGTTTACCTTTAGTTCTTGAAGCTTATCCACATAAATTTGTTTAGGTTGGTCTTCTCCTTCTTCATAAAGCCAATTTTCTGTGTCTTCTAATATTGCAGACAATTTATTCATCTCCTAGTTATACATTTAAGAGATATTAATTACAAATGCTTTCCTAAGAAATAAAGACCATCAAGGAAAGACAGGATTTTTTTTTCAAGTGAAACTTCAGATTTTTTTGACTTCTTTTTCTTATTCATAAACATGTTTAGAACCGGGCATGGTGGCGCACGCTTGTAATCCCAGTACTTGAGAGGCTGAGATAGGAGGATCGCCTGTTCATAGCCAGCCTCAGCTACTTAGGCCCTGGGAAACTTAGTGGGACTGTTTCAAAATGAAATTAAAAAATAGGGCTGGGGTGTAGCTCTGAGGTAGAATGTTGTCCCTGGGTTCAATCCCCAGTACCACCCAAAAAAAAAAGTTTATTTTTGCCATACTTCTACAATTTGGAAAAATAAGAATAATCTCCATATAGGCTCAAGAAGATTAACAACAGTAACAAATCTGGTATACCTATTAACATAACTAATATTAGCATTTTCAAGTAACATTTAAATAGCTCTCATAAAAATTATGAAAATTTCGACTTACTTCTGGAGTGATGAATTTTTCATAGACAGTGCCCAGTTTGTCTCTAAAATCATAGACATATTCTTCAACAGCATTCTTAGCATCATTTCTTTCTTTCTCTAACTTATCCTGCATTATCATCTTCCCCTATTCAAAAAGTTCCAGATTAACTGTCATAATAATATACATTAGTGAAATGCAAATCAAAACCATAATGAGATCTCATTTCACACCTATTATAAAAGGAATATATTCGAAAACACAAACAAAAAACCACGGAAAATCAGTGTTCCAGAGGACGTGGAGAAACTGCGACCTCACACATTAATGGTGGGGAGGTAAGATGGTGCAGCCCCAGGGAGACAGTCTGCAGGCTCCTCCAAAAGCTCAACATAGAATGAAAATCTCACTCCCGGCCTAGCAATTCTCCTGAGCATATACCCAAAGGAATTAAAGCCAGGGACTCAAACAGGTATCTGTATGCCAATGTTAACTGCCAATACCGGAGAAGTAAACTTAAGTATCCATAACAGATGACTAAACAAAATATATATATAAATACAATGGAATATTAGTCTTAAAAAGGAATGTTCAGATATATACTGCAACATGGGTGAACCCTGAAATAAGCCAAGCACGAAAGGATAGGTATTGTATGATTCAACTTGTATGATTTATCTAGAATAAGCAAATTCATAAAGACAGAAAATGCATTGAACATTTACTGGGGACTAATGGTAGCAGAGTTTCTGTTTGGGATAATAAAGAAATTGTGAAAATAGAGGTAATGGCTGTACAACACTGGGTGGAATTAATGCCACTGAACTGTACATTTAAAAATGGTAAATATAAGCCAGGCGTGGTGGCGCATGCTTGTAATCCCAGTACTTGGGAGGGTGAACAGGGGGATCCGGGTTCACGGCCAGCCTCAGCTACTTAGTGAGGCCCTCCGCAACTTAGTGAGACCTGGTTTCAAAATAAAGAATAAAATATAGGGCTGCGGGTGGAGCTTGGAGGTAGAATGCCCCTGGGTTCAATCCCCAGTACCAAAAAAAAAAAAAAAAAAAAAAAAGGGCTGGGGGTATAGCTCAGAGGTAGAATGCGCCTGGGTTCAATCCCCAGTAACACACACACACACACACACACACACACACACACACACACACAGTAAATATGGCAAATTTTTTGCTATATATTTTTATCACAATTTAAAAAATGTTAATGTAATATACCAAAAATCATTCTGTACTTTAAAAAGAGTGAACTGTATTTACATCGGAATAAAGCTGATGAACAAAACAAAACATAGATGTGTTATTATACATACTCAGGTTCAAACCGGAGGTTCCCCATTTAATAGCTTGAGATAGCAAGAAAGTCACTTAACCTGTTTTCTTATCCAAAATACAGAGTAGAATTCTGCTTTACAGGCCTGTTAATAAGATTGCTGTAATTCCTGGGCCTAGAATGTAACTGGTGTCACCCTCGGGAGGGAATACAGTACAAGGGCTGGGATGCGGAGCTTTGGGGTTTGATCACCTAGCTCCAAATCCAGAGCCATCTGCAAAATGTAAACCTGTAACAGTACTTCTACTTCACAGATTTGTTTTGAGGATTAAATAAGATATAAAAGTGTTTCAAGATGTTAGCAGCTCTAACATGGTGGCGCACACTTGTAATCCCAGTACTTGGGAGGCTGAGACAGGAGGATCACAGGTTCAAAGCTAGCATCAACAATTTAGCAAGACCCTGTTTCAAAATAAAAAATAAAATGGAGTTGGAGATGTAGCTTGGAGGTAGAATGCCTCTGGGTTCAATTCCCAGCACCCCCCCACACACACAAAAATATATAGAGAGAGGTGCTGTCTTGTATGGTGGCACATGCCTGTAATTCTAGTACTTGGGAGGCTGAGACAGGAGGATTGCAGGGTTGAGGCCAACCTCATCAATTTAGCAAGATGGTCTCTGGGTTCAGTCCCCAGTAAAAAACACACACACACACACACACACACACACAAAGGATGCTAATAACTTCATCATATTACATGTGCTGGGTGTTACTGTTAACGACAGAATAAAAGGGGGTGAGAATCATTAGCCTCAAGCTGGGCGTGGTGGTGCACGCTTATAATCCCAGTACTTGGGAGGCTGAGACAGGAGGATCGCAGGTTCTCGGCCAGCCTCAATTACTTAGTGAGGCCCTCCACAACTTAGTGAGACCCTGTTTCAAAATAAAGAATAAAAAATAGGGCTGGAGGGGGGTGTGAATCAGAGGTAGAATGCCAGAATGCCCCTGAGTTCAATCCCCAGTACGACAAAAAAAAAAAAAAAAAAATTAGCCTCAGAAAGGTTTTTTTCTATAGTAGAGACAATCTATGTTTTTCATATAACTAAGATGAAAGCAATTATATTATGGCCTTCTTTCCCAGACTTGGGCAATAATCGCTGTTTCCACCGCCGCCTGCGCTCACCATCAGCTCAGCTCTCCATACCTCATTTTCGATGTAGCTGTTGAGGAGATCTTGGCCCAGCTGGCGGCACAGGCTGCTCTGGATAGGCAGGTCAACGCTCTTGACCTTTCCTTTCCTAACGGTCTGATTTAATCGGTCTTGTTTTTCTGAGGGAGCTGACTGCAAAAGAAATTCAAAAGAAGTGTAAATTTCGAAAACTAGCTTAAAAATAAATGTAGGAGTAAGCTGGGCGTGGTGGCGCATGCTTGTAATCCCAGTACTTTGGGAGGCAGAGACCGGAGGATCCGGGTTCGAGGCCAGCCTCAGCTCTCTCTCTCTCTCTCCCCTCGTCTCTCTCTCTCTCTCTACTTAGTGAGACCCTCCACAACTTCGTGAGACCCGGTTTCAAAATAAAGTATAAAAAAAAAATAGGGCCGGGGGTGTAGCGCGGAGGTAGAATGCCCCTGCATTCAATCCCCGGTACCGCAAAAATAAAATAAAATAAAATAAAATAAAATAAAATAAAATAAAATAAAAAAAATAAATAAATAAATTTAGGAGTGATTTTAGGGTAAAATAAAAACATAATGTCAAACAAAACAATTACTATCTACTATAGTTTACTTAAAATACTACCTAAATACTGACAGTATCATACACTGTGTATGCCAAACCCCTTCTATATAAAAATATATTAGATAAGAAATGCAAATCACAACTATAATGAGTTGCCGGGCGTGGTGGCACAGGCCTGTAATCCCAGTACTTGGGAGGCTGAGACACGAGGACCACAGATTCAAAGCCAGCCTCAGCAACTTTGCAAGGCCCTCCGCGACTTAGTGAGACCGTTACAAAATAAAAAACAAAATAGGGCTGGAGGTGTAGTTCAGAGGTGGAATGCCCCTGGGTTCAATCCCCAGTACCACAAAAACAACAACAAAAATACCTAAAATGAGTTGCCACTTCACATGTTTATCTGTTTATTTTTTTTGCGGTACTGGGGATTGAACCCGGGGCATTCTACCTCCAAGCTACACTCCCAGCCCTATTTTTTATTCTTTATTCTGTAACAGGGCCTCACTAAGTAGCCGAGACTGGTGGCGAACCTATATCCTCCTGTCTCAGCCTCCCAAGTACTGGGATTACAAGTGTGGGCCACCACATCCAACTCACTTCACATATTTTAAAAAAGAAAATAATGCCACATGTGGTGGCGCACACTTGTAATCCCAGTACGTGGGAGGCTGAGACAGGAGGATCTGGATTTGCAGCCAGCCTCAGCTACTTAGTGAGGCCCTCTGCAACTTAGTGAGACCCTGTTTCAAAATAAAGAATAAAAAATAGGGCTGGAGGTGTAGCTCAGAGGCAGAATACTCCTGGGTTCAATCCCTACTACCAGAAAAAAAAAAAAGGAAAAGAACAAGTGCTGGTAAGGATGTGGAGAAATTAGAACCTTCATAAACTTAAGTGAGATTGTAAAATGTTATAGCCGTTTCTGAAGCCAAGTGGAAAGTTCCTCAAAATGTTAAATACAAAGATACCATATGACCCAGCAATTCCATTTCTAGGTATATGCCCAAGAAAATACATACCCATAAAAAACTTGTACATGATTTTTCATTAAGAGCAGTATTCATAATATTAAAAAAAAAAAAGCTGGGCATGGTGGCACATGCCTGTAATCCCAGTACTTGGGAGGCTGAGACAAGAGGATTGCAGGTTTGAGGACAGCCTCAGCAACATAGTTGAGATTCTCAACAACCTAGAGAGACCCTATTTCAAAAACAAAAAATAAAAAAGGGTTGGGGGAGCCGGGCGTGGTGGCGCACGCTTGTAATCCCAGTACTTTGGGAGGCGGAGACTGGAGGATCCCGGTTCGCGGCCAGCCTCAGCGCGCGCGATCTCTCTCTCTCTCTCTCTCTCTCTCTCTCTTTCTCTATTTAGTGACGCCCTCCGGAACTTCGTGAGACCCAGTTTCTAAATAAAGGATAAAAAAATAGGGCCGGGGGTGTAGCTCGTAGGTAGAATGCCCCTGGGTTCAATCCCTGGTACCTCAAAAAAAAAAAAAAAAGGGCTGGGGGTATAGCTCAGAGGTAGAAGCTCCTGGGTTCAATCACTAGCATCACACACACACACACACACACACACACAAATAAAAACAATCCAAATGTCTATCAACTGATGACTGGATAAATAAAATGTGGTACCCATTCATAAAACAGAAATTTAGCTGGGTGTGGTAACACACGCTTGTAATCCCAGTACATGGGAGGCTGAGACGGGAGGCTGAGACAGGAGGCTCGCAGGTTCACAGCCACCCTAAATTCTTGTTTCAAAATAACAAGGATAAAATACGGCTGGGGGTGTAGCTCAGAGGTAGAATGCCCCTGGGTCCCATCCCCAGTACCACACACACACACACACACACACACACAAAAAAAAAAAAAATTGAAATTTATTCTGGTTATAAGCTTATACTTTCCACAGAAATAAGATAAAAAATGTCAAGTATATTAAAAGGAAGAAAATACATTAATTAAAATATCAATTTCAAAAGACACAACTACAGAATCAGTGACGCAAACCTTTGTTCTGGCTCCTGTATGATCAATTTCCTCTTCTGGGGTGTGCTCAGCATGACCTTTCTGATGACCTCCTTCTTCTTGGTCAACCTGCATTTTATCCTGCAAAGAAAATATGTAACTGATAATACATATAGTGTCCTTTCCTTTTCTTTCTTCCATCCGCCCCTCTCTCTCCTCCCTCCCCTTCCTTCCCATCCCTCCTTTTGTGGTACTGGTGACTGAAATACCCAGGGGTGTTCTATCAGTGAGCTGTTTTTAATGTAAACTAAGAACTTAGAAAAGATTTCAAACTCATATGCTGCATATAAAGCTATGAAAGATGCATAAGCCCCTGAAAAGTGTATTACAATGTGAAAAATGTAAAGCATTGATTGTTTATTTTGTGGTACTGGGGACTGAACCTACCTCTGAGCTACACCCCTAGTCCTATTTTATATTTATTTATTTATTTATTTATTTATTTATTTATTTATTTATTTATTTGTTATTTATTAATTATTTATTTGCGGTACGGGGGATTGAACCCGGGGGCGTTCTACCTCCGAGCTACACTCCCGGCCCTATTTTTTATACTTTATTTAGAAACGGGGTCTCACGAAGTTGCGGAGGGCCTAAGTAGCTGAGGCTGGCCACGAACCCGGATCCTCCGGTCTCCGCCTCCCAAGTACTGGGATTCAAGCGTGCGCCACCACACCGGCTTCTAACGTAAAGCATTTAAAAAGAATTACTCTAGCTGGGCTGGTAAAGCACACTTGTAATCCCAGTACTTGGGAGTCTGAGACAGGAGGATTGAAGGTCCATGGCCAGCCTCAGCTATTTAGTGAGGCCCTCTGCAACTTAGTGAGACCCTGTTTCAAAATAAAGAATAAAAATAGGGCTGGGGATGTAGCCCGGAGGTAGAATGCCCCTGGGTTCAATCCCCAGTACCGCAAACATAAATAAATAATGAATAAATAAAAATAAAAAAGAAATTAATGTATTCAACTATTAAAAGTATGAGTTATAATTAAGATATTGTATATATTATCAAGCAGAGAAACCTTTAAGATAGGACTTCTGAGTACCTCCTCATCTTTGTTTCCGTTCTTGAAGGGAGTTTCCATTTCCATAGGAGCTTCACTGTGATCTCCTTCCACATTCTGCTTCTCGATTACTGATGCGCTAGCCACACTGAAGATCCCATGGATGTTAACACGAACTTTAACCTTCACCTTGGAACTATCACCATCAGACTGTGGAAAAACATTCTGAATAGTGAAGTTCCCTTAAGGAAAAAAGAGCTTTGATCAGTACACCAGCCTCAAATGAACTCCTTCTTCTTCTTTTTTGGCAGAGCTGAAAATTGAATTCAAGGTATCATGGGTACTAGTCAAGCACTCTAACACTGAGCTACTCCTCTACTTCTTTATTCCAATTAATTTGACTATTATCTTTAAAAGGTGGTAAATAATTATAAAATTATGACCATATCCCCATTATTTACTATGGGCAGGTACTTTCCCTAGATTATTTTCATTATGTCACAACAAACCTGGTATTGAGACTCAAAACGGTTAAGTCACTTGCCCCAAATCATCAATGCTAGGAAAGAAGAGAGCTGTAATTTTAACCAAGGACAATTTGGTTCAAAAGCATTACGTAACATAATGTTGGTACTCTAAAGCTAAAATAACAAAATCAAATTTCTGAGTTTGAAAACAAAATATAATTACCCTTTTACTATATAAGCCTTAGAAATCATAACCAACCTAGTGATTCATGAGTAAAGCAATTCCAAAACTTCTGGATTTTTCCTATGCAAAATTAATGATACACACTTAAGTAGAAGACTGACTATCAGGCAAAAACTTGGGTAGTAAAGAATTTGGCTGACCTTTTAGTTATAACCACCCCAGTACCTCAGAATGTGGCTGTGTTTGGAGACAGGGTCTTCCGAGAGGTAACTAAAGTCAAGTCATTAGTGTGGACCCTACTCCAGTATGAGCGGTGTCCTTATAAAAAGGAGAAAACTGGAAATATACACACATACTTATGTGAGGTAATGTCATGTGAACATGTAGACGGTCATCTACAAACCCAGGAGAGAGGCCTGCAATGGATTCTCCCTTCACAGCCTTCAGAAGGAACCACACGTGGCAACAACTTGATTCCACAACTGAGACAAATTCTACTGTTTAAGCCACCTGGCTTGAGGTGTTAGAGCAGCCCTAGCAAACTAATGTAACCTTCAATACCTTCTAATGCTTTAAAACAGCATACTTGGAAATATTTATATTGTCTTTTAGTCAACCAATAGAGAAAAATTTAAGACTCAAATTTTTCTATTTTATTTATTTTTTGGTGTGGTACTGAGGATACAACCCAGGGGCATTCTACCACCGAGCTACACTGCCAGCCCTATTTTAGTCTTTTAATTTGAAACAGGGCCTCACTAAGTTGCTGAGGCTGGTCTCGAACCTGCGAACCTCTTGTCTCAGCTTCCCACATACTAGGATTACAGTGAGCGCCACCATGCCTGGCTAAATTTTTCTATTTTAAATACTATAAAATCATACTTTATATCATTTGAAAATATTACTCAGTTAAAATAGATATTATAATCTCTCCACTTTCATGTTAATCCGATAGTACTCATTCCAGTTGTTAACAGTGAAGGTAAAGTTTAAATTCAGAATAGTTGGTCAATACAACTTCAATCTGACTAAAGTTTTTCTATTAAAATTAAACCTTTGCACAAACTGTTCAGGGCAATTATAGTTTTTTTAAAATTTTTGTGGTACTGGGGACGGAACCCCAGGGACATTCTACCTCCGAGCTACACCCCTAACCCTATTTTATCTTTTATTTTGAAACAGGGTCTCACTAAGTTGTGGAGGGCCTCACTAAGTTGCTGAGGCTGGCCGCGAGCCTCTCAGCCTCCCAAGTACTGGGATTACAAGAATGCACACCACACCTGGCCAGACCTGGATTTTAAAAGAAAGACATTTTTACCATTTTTAAATAAACACTCCTTAGTGTCCCGTTTATTTTTAGAATAACAGCAGGCTTGAGTATTCTTAATTCATTTTGACTTCTATATTTAAAATACTCTATAATTAGCGGGCGTGGTGGCGCACACTTGTAATCCCAGTACTTGGGAGGCTGAGACAGGAAGATCACAGGTTTGCAGCCAGCCTCAGCAACTTAGGTCCTCTGCAACTTAGTGAGACCCTGTTTAAGACAAAAAAAGTAAAATAGGGCTGGGGATGTAGCTCAGAGGTAGAATGCCCCTGGATTAAATCCCCTATCACATACA
>PVJS01050616.1:0-14252 GCA_004027185.1 Glis glis | reverse complement strand
TTCCCCGCTGTGATTATGTTGTAAACTCTCTAAACCAGGGTATGATGGGTTTTGCTTACCGTACTTAAGAATAGGGAGTCTTAGCTGGGCGTGATGGTGCACGCCTGTAATCCTGGTAATTAGGAGGCTGAGACAGGAGGACCACAGGTTCCAGGTCAGCCTCAGCAATTTAGGGAGACCCTGTTTCAAAATTTAAAACATTAAAATAGGACTGGGAGTGTGGCTTGGCGGTATAACGCCCCTGGGTTCCATCCCCAGTTCCCCGCCCCCATCTCTTCCTTCTTGGATCAGCGCCTCTCCCTGGGTCATACCCTCATCACTGACGCCCAGGCTATCGCTGAGCCTCCTCTTGTCTCCCTAGCACAGGTGCTCATACTTCCGCACATAATGATTGTCTTGGGTCCGGTTTCCTAGAAGCAGAGCCTGACATGGATTCTTGGGCGAGTGACTGACTTATCGGCGGAATGATTTCCAAGAAGGGAGATGAGGGAGGCAGGATGAGGCAGAGGAAAGGACCAGCAAGGACGTGGTCTGAGCTTGACCCCTCAGGAAAGTTCAGAGCCACTGACTATGCTGGAGCTGGTCGCACTTTGAGGCAAGGTAGCTTGCTTCCTGTCACTCTTAGCCATTGACTTCAGGTGGGGGGGGGGGGAGGCACCATTGTTAAGGCAGGGCAGATTGGAGAGAATTTGGCCAAGGACAATTCTCTGGAAAGGTGGACAGCTGTGAGCTGTTAGCGGCAAGCACAACAGCCGGGAATGGGGCACCCGCGTGCAAAAGGGATTTGGACAAGGTGCCAAGGGTGTCCACTGCAATGACTCTCCCATCTTTGATTGAAACTGTCAGATGATCCCAGCCGCCACACTGGGCTGGGGGAGGGGTGCATAGCCTAAAGTCCATCTTTCTGTAAGACCACCACTATGGCCCAATCCAATTAAACCAACCTTCCTAGTGTCTCTCTAGCTAGTGAGTGTCAGCAATTATCCAATAATTCTCTCTCCTAATCTATTTATTTTAGGGTGTCAGAGACAGAACGAATCAAATTACCTGTATGGGTTGATCAAACAAAACCGACAATAGCATCCCCGCCTGTGTCACTTTGGCCCCGAAGACGCTGCCCTTCCAGCCCTGGGGGACTCAGAGAAGGTAGCCTGGCACGTGGGTAGACGGTAGGATTGCTGGTGTGACATCTCGGCCCAGTGCTCTTTAATATCCCATGTCTAATTGGGCTTCATTGTAATCGCAGCCTTCCCAGGAGGGCAGGAGCTAATGCACTCTGATGGAAATCCGAAGGCACTGTCACCTCTGTCTCTGGGGGCCTTGGAAGCATGTCAACATACTGATCCCAGACCAAGCCACCGCCTCACACAGGCATGTCAGACTGGAAGCAGAGACTATGTCAAACAAGCAGAGCCACCACTTAAAGATGACAGCATGCCACACGGAAAGCTGCTGGTGCCCGGCATGGGCAGAAAAGACCTGTCCCCTCGGGGGTGACAGAGCTGGCCGCTCGGCCCAGCACCTCTGGAATCGGGTGCCCACGCAGCACTGCCCAAGCTGTCACGATCGCAGCTTCCCTTGCGTTTCATGAACCCTTATGCCACACCACGCCGCAGGCTCTGCTATCCCCATGCAGGGGACAGGAAGCTGAGGCTTGGGGGCATGAGGCCACCTGCCCAAGGCTACCTGCTGGCCTCCAAACCTGCTTCTCTCTCCTCACTGCTATACTCCAGAGAAAAGAAAACATGGAAGAAGAAGAAACAGAACGGCCCAGATGAGAAAGACGAGGCCCGTGTGACCCTCCTTAGCTCAGCTGAGGAAGCAGTAAAACAGTGTTAATGCCCCCCCCACCATCCCTACCTTCTCTGTGTAGTTCTTCATGAAGAGTGGAGGGGAAGGGGCTCCCGATGTACAGCTTTGGGCACAAGAAGGGATGGCAGGGAGGGGCCCACCGAGGGCAGAATGTGCCTAGTGGTGTATTCACCAGGTAGAAGCTGAGCAGCGCTGAGCAGGGAAGCTGGCTGGCTTTGCGGGAAAACAGAAGTCTGATGGGAGCCAGCGGGGGCTTTGGAGGTGGAGACACTGCTCGGGTCCCATCACCTAGCAGCACAGTACCTAGGATGCAGAAGACACCATAAAGGAATACATGAGCAATGAATACATGCATGGAAAGTGCTGGAGATTCTGATAAAGGCGTGGCTGCCAAAAACCATCCCCCTGAGAGCCGATCCCATTTATCACACCATTTACAGGAGAAAATTCTTCACCAAATAAGGCAGAATGGGGGCTGTCATTCCCCTAGAGCCGTGGTCTGTCCTGCAAGACAGGGCCCTGCCAGCTGCTTGCTCAGGAGTCCTGTTGGCTGCCTCCTACCACCCTTAATGAGATGTGATTGCTGAAGGGAACCAACTAATTGCATGATGTTTTATTAATCCTTTCCCCATGAAATATTAATTGTGAGCTTTCACAAATACAAAGATCTGTCTGCTTTTTAATGGCCCAGGTCCGTGGTCTCTCCAGGTAAATACTCCAAGGTTTCCAGTTGAGGGACCCAAGTGACAAGCGTGATTCCAGGTCCGATAGAAGGAGAGCGACTGACAGCCCCAAACACACCGGGATGTCAAAAACGCCTCCCTCGGTTAGCGGCTCTGCCCAGAGGCCAGTCTTCCGTCCACAGGTAGAGAGGGAATACTGCTACTTCATGGTATGCAATGAACTAAACTAAGGAGAAATAATACTTCCAAACATCCATCCCGCTGTGAGCACCGTGAGCCACACAGAAAGCCATCAACAGGTCGAAAAGCCATCAGCATCGACTCAGCAAAGATCGCATCCCAGGACTTACTCCTTCCTTCCCCAGTTTTCCCTGAGATTGGTTCACCTTGCAAGAAAAGCATCAAAAAAGAAGCGTGAGCCTTAAGCCAAACGTATTGACCAAATTCCAGAGGAAAATTCCAGGACAGGAAGAGATCAGATCCCAAGGATGGAGTGGGACAGGTGGAGAAAGCTTCATGAGGGGCTGCAGTCCTGTCCCCACCTCGTCCTGAAGGCTGGATTAGCATGCTCCTGTCCCAGAACAAGGACCCAAACGTTGTCCTCCTCCTTGGAGGGTTTCTGCACAAATGGGAGACGTAGGAAGGACCATGCCCTAAGCCATCCCTGGAGCCAGACCCGGACCAGGAGAGAGACTTAGGCCACACTGAGCCAGGCGAGAGCACACCCAGCCTGGCAAAGGGACGGTGAGGATGTACCTTCAGGAGCCAAAGGGAGGTAGAAGTGCCCACCTGGTAAGTTTCTAAAAGATGAATGGGTGTTGGTGAGCACTGTCCCCACACCCTACACAGCGCCACAATGCAGACAGGGCACACAGGCCCCGGCAAAGAGCCATTGTGAAGCAGAGTGCAGCCTGCAGCACTTCCCATGCTTGACATGCAGGAGACTAAAGACGGAGCCTCTCTTCCCTGTCCCCAAGCCCCTGATGAGATGCATTTGTGGAAGTAGGATGTCTCGGGACCACACCACGCACCCCCTTCTCAATCTAAGAGGCAGGCTCACAGCTCTAACCTGCCCTGGAGAAAATAATTGAGACTGAAGGGTTTTTTTTTTTTTGGTTATTTTTGTGTGTGTGTGTGTGTGGTACCGGGGATTGAACCCAGGGGCATTCTACCTCCGAGCTACACCCCCGGCCCTATTTTTTATTCTTTATTTAGAAACCAGGTCTCACGAAGTTGCGGAGGACCTCACTAAGTAGCTGAGGCTGGCCGAGAACCCGGATCCTCCAGTCTTCACCTCCCAAGTACTGGGATTACAAGCATGCACCACCACGCCTGGCAAGACTGAAGATTTTTGAACAACGAAGAGAAATAAGCTTTGACTTCCAGAATAGAGTCTTTGAGTGTGTGCGAGAAAGCTACAGAATAGAACAACGACCATGTTTAGAGAGTGGCGGGGGCATCCCACAGCTAGAGTTCCTTACTACTTTAAGTGTGGTCTGCAATCCAGTAGCTGTAGCTTGTCGGAAAAGCAGAATCTCTGCCCACAGCCCAACCTGCCGACTCTGCATCTTCAGGATCTCCTGGGGAATCATATGCATATCAGAGTTGGAGAATCACAGGTATGGTGGGTGGGGTGAAATAGTACATTTGATGCTCCTATTCCAATAGTTAAGATTCCTCCATGAATTGGTGCCATTAGACAAGATCTATTTCTGTGGCTTATGATCAAAAATCTTATACTGAAAAATTATGAGTCACATGCCTTCCAGAATCAGCCCCTGTCAAATTAGTAAGGGAAAAATTGTGGTCTTGGGAAATATTGAGCCTGTATTTCAGCCTTCCTAACAATGCCCATTGCTTTCATCCTGTTCCCATCATTTCATCTTGTGCACCAAACATGCCCGGAGTCACTTGTTGCCACAAGGGCGTCTACTGTACAACTCTGGGTGCCATGGCAGCCTGCACCTGCATCCCCCTCCTGGAAACCTGAGTTCCCCTAACGTTGACCCTTGTGAAAACCGAAGAGTAAAATTAGTGTTAGAATAAGAGCACTAAACTGCCTTTCTCAGCTCAGGTTCTGTCCCCATACAAATCTGCAGGAACTTCAGCCTCCCTTCCCAGCACCCACCAAAGGTGTCTCACAGGTGCACATGACAATTCTTCCCAGTCACCCTGTAGAGTCCACCATGTTGCTCTTCTCTGCTCCGCTTCCCCAGAGTGCTCCCTGAAGACATGGAGCACTGCAGTCCAGCATGGCCGAGGAGCTGCCCTGGAAGTTTTCACTAACATCCTCCCTCTGAACCCTAGACACAGGCCTGCAGCGGAGAGGCCAGGGGACAGTCCAAATTACAGATCCTACCTAGGTGTTCCCCAATCACCACACCCATGACTTCTTCTCAGAGGATGTATTTATTTTAGGCTACAGAAATATATATACACACATACATACACATATATATATATATACATCACATATGATTTATGCATATATAATTTGATTAATATTCATCTCCCCCACTAGTTACTAAACTCGATGGGGAAAGTCTATCCTTGGTTCCTCGTTGTTATTCGGCACCAAGCACAGTACCTAACACAGAGTAGCTGCTCAATAAATTTCCAAATGCATAGATGGGTGAATGTGTTGAATAAGTGGCAACTTTCTCCTTTCAGCAAGCTTCAACCATTCCACACATGGATTTTCTTATACGTGGGATGGAAATCACACCAGCCACTTCAGGTGGTTGACGGGAAGCTAACTCTATCTATAAAAGTGCCCAGCACAGGGCTTTGTACCTAGTAGACCCTCAAAAATAAGTTTCTTTATTATCTATGTGATTGTGTCAAGGTGATATTAATTGAAAACATTGCATAGTGCTTATTAAAAGCCTAGGAAGACCTAAACAGCACTTTTCTCTTGGCATCATTCTGCAAAATGTCACCTCCTCTGTAATGCCTTCCCAGGCCACCGTCCCGTTCTTAGGCACCATTCATCCTGCCTTCTCTGTGTTATCTAAGTGCTTTTATAAGCCCCTCCTCTAGAACACCTAAACACAGTTCCCCCCCACTTTGGCACTGGAGATTGAACCCAGGAGCATTTTACCTATGGACTACGCCCCCAGCCCTCTTTATGTTTCATTTTGAAACAGGATCTTGCTAAGTTGCTTGAGGGTCCCACTAAGTTGCTGAGGCTGGCCTCAAACCTGCAACCCTTCTGTCTCAGCCTCCCAAGTACTGGGATTACAGGTATATATCACCACACTCGGTTTAATCACTCCTTTTTATACCCAGCTCTATGTGCCTGTGGCCGCCCTGATGGCAGGGCCTTGTCTTTTTACCTCTGTAGGCCCCACACTTGCAGAAATGAATGAACTGTCTAGTGCCTCTTCTCTGTGCTCTTCTTCACTAGCTTTTTAAGTTGAGAAACATTTTCACTCATTTTGACATGGGTTTTAAAATCAGACAATCCTGAACTGGAACCCAGGACCAACTTATTGCTGTTTAAGTAACTTTAGGCAATATCTTAACCACTCTGCACCGCACTTTCTCATATACAATATGGGGTTAGTAACACTCAACTCTCAGAAAGGTTTGGAGAATTCAGTTAGATTAAGTGGTTAAATCAATGTTGTTCACTTATTAAACGCTCCATCAATTGTAACTATTATTCTTACCTTGAGTACTATTCTACACCAAGATGTTTGCTCTCATTTCTAGGGTATTTACACAGTCAACCTCTGATGCCATGAATTAAATGTATTTGCCTCAGTCTTTACAAATAAATCAGGAATAGTGAAATTATAGGTACTTAGAGTATTTTGGAATGCAGTGACCTTGGGGAAACGTCATTCATAAATGTCACTAACATTTCTGAGGCTGACAGCAGTGTTAATATACCCACCAACAAGTATTTGCAGAGCACCTACTTCAGTGCAGGGGAAGCTGAGAGGGAGTGAGGGATGGATACAAAGGTGCAGGCAATATACTCAACTCTCGGCCACTCTAGCAGCCACTCCCTCCTCTGACCTCCCATGGTGAAAATATACACATCAATTACAGCATATGTTTAAAACCACCTTTAAAATTATGTTAGCCAACACTTACCTAGCACTTGTCATGCATCAAAGGACCATTCTAAGACTTTCACATGTTTTACTCTTTAACCTCTCACCAGTCCCTCTAAAGAGATATTATTATCTTTCATTTCACAGAACACACAGCTAGTAAATAGTACAGCAAGGTGCATGCTCTCACCACTGGGTCATCCTGCCTCCGTCCACATAGCTGCCACTTCTGATCCATATTAATGACAATGGTGATGGGGATGATACTAATAACGGATGGTAAACACCTCATAGGCAGATGAGTCTTAATGAACACTTTCAGATGTCTTAGGCATTGAAAAGATCCCCATATACCACTGAAGTTGAAAAGTATAGTATTCAATGAAAATAAATCACAAAACTTCCATGTGTACTGAAATTAAAATAGCTTTTCTCTACATTATGATTTCAAAATTCTAGAGGAGTCTATCCAAGCTGAAACTTTCGCAATGTTTTTTTTCCATGTTCTTACTTGGCTAGAGACCCAGGTACAGGTTTATCTACCTATGGTGCCTCCCAGCCCTGAGAACAAGGTCCCTTTCGCCATCGCCCTGTAGAGGACCTCTCACATCCCTTCTCTAAAGCTTGTTAATGCTTGTTGGCTTGACTGCTTCCAACTCTAGTTGGGTTGTTAGGTAAAATATAGGCTAACTAATTAAATTTGAATTTCAGATAAGCAATGAATAATTTTAGCATAAGTATGTCTTATATAATATTTAACTGGGCATCATGTATTTTTATTAGCTAAATCTGACAACCTTATCCTCTTGATATTAAGAGGAATTCAGAAAAGGGAGAGTGAGTGTGGAAATGGGCTGTTATGGAAGAGAAAGAACTTGCACCAACCCAGAGGCTGAAGCAAGTGTGGTAGTATGGGGGCCATTGAGAACGACAGCTTCACAGAGAGCCTGCAGTCCCCTTCCCAAACATCTGCCAGCCCCACCAGGCCTGTTCCATTCTGTTTTAGTCAGTATTTAATCTCTGTGGCCAAAATACCTCAGAAGCACAACTTAGATTTATTTGGGGCTCGCGGTTTCAGAGGTCAGTCCATGGTCAGCCGACTCCAAGGCAGGAACCGCAGCCACAGTGTTTCAGGGCATGGTGGAGGAGAAAAGGCCTCTCTAACCTCGTGGCATCCAGGAAGCAGAGAGAGAGAGGAAGGGGCCAGAGACAGTAGTAGCCCAGAGCCACACTCCCAGCGGTCTACCTCCTCTAGCAATCCCCAGCTCTGAACCGGGCTACACTGTCTAACATGAGCTTTTCTGGGGACATTTTTAATCCAAACCATAAGACCCTCCATACTCCCACGACCATTGAGCGATTGCCCATGTAATTCCCTTTTCCCGGCTATGTCCTTTGCGGTAAAGGGTTCTGCTGTGATAGCCGACTTACCTCTGCCCCACATCCTTAGCTGTTGATCTTTTAAAACCTCCCAGTGTGCATATGTCTTTCCTATGACCTTCCAGCATGCTCCACTGAGAGCTAAAGGAAGTAGAGGGTGAGTCTGTGATGACCAATGTGGCCGTCGTTTGGAGCCCTGCCCACCCATGGGACATCCCCCGAGCCCATGCCTGGCTTGCAAGCTGTGAGCAGTGGCCACCTGTTGGAGGTGGGGCTTTGCTCTCTGGACATGAGACTGAACGCAAAGGGTTTCAGCACCACCCTGGAAATCCTTCAAAAATGTCCCCCGTTGTGGATTTAATATGCCCAAGCCTAATTCACCCGGATCAATGCTATCCTGAATTCCATCTCAACCTTCTTGCTCAAAGCCTTGGGTATTTTCAAGTAACGGTGCTGCTTTCCTTGGGGGTTTGAATGGTGGTGTTTGAACTCAGGAAGGATGTATTTGGATCGATGTTTGGAAATTCACTTCCCTCAAAGGCCGTTGGTGCTGCCCATATTCATGCCTCACACCCTCCGGGCTTCTCTCCCGCTCCTGAGACCCGCCTCTCACCTTCTCCTCTCCCCCCACACCTCCTCATCCTCACATTCTGCTGAAGACATTTCACTGAGAAATGCAAAACTAACAGAGAAAGAGAGACAGGGAGAGAGAGAGAGAGAGAGAGAGAGAGAGAGAGAGAGCTGAGACTGGCCGCGAACCCGGATCCTCCGGTCTCCGCCTCCCAAAGTACTGGGATTACAAGCGTGCACCACCACGCCCGGCTTACACACTCCTTATTTTTCGACTTCATTTACTTCTAGTACTTATCCTCCTTTATAGGATCCTTCTCATCTCTCAGCCTCTACACAATGGAAGCCCCAGGGCTCAGCCTTCAGACCCCATTTCTTCTTTCTCCAGACTCACCCCATTGGTAACCTCGTCCTGCCCCATAGCTCAAAGAGGCAACTCCCCAGACTCCCCCCTCGAAACTCACACTTGCATGATGAGCTGCAAATCAGCATTACCACAGACTCTGACCAAAATCCTTTGCATCACCACTAACCACTTTCATCTCTCACACCCCATCCGAATCATCAGCAACCCCGTCAGTCCTATCTGTGTGTGTGTGTGTGTGTGTGTGTGTGTGGTACAGGGGCTTGAACGCAGGGGCATTCCACCTCTGAGCTATTCCCCCCAGCCCATTTTTGTTTTTCTGCTTTTGAAACAGGGTCTCGCTAGAGTGCTGAGAGTCTCACTACTTGCTGTGGCTGTCCTTGAACCTGTGGTCCTCCTGTCTCAGCTTTCTAAGTACTGGGATGACATGTACCACCATGCCTGGCCCATCCTTTCTTTGACGTATACCCTTCCTCTCCTACCTAGCAGGTCCCCATCACTTCCTGCTTGGACTGCTGCAGTAACCTCCTCATTGATCTTCTGCTTCCAATCTTGTTCCACTACTCGCTGATCACCCACAACAGTCAAAAAGATCCTTGTAAATGTAGAGCCTGCATGGGGACAAAGCCCTGCCTTAGCGGGCTAGGAACTCCTCTGCAACCTCTCTGCTCTGCTCTGCTCGACTCCTGAGCTTGAGCCACCAGGCCTTTCTACAGTTCCTGAGCACACGGAGCACACCTCCTCCAGGCAGCATTTGCTCCAGGGGCCCCCTCTGTGGAGAGCACTGCCCCAACCCCAGAAAGATATGTGACTCACTCCTTCTTGTTCCACTATCACCTTATCACGGAGGCACAGGCCCCCCATTTAAAACACTGCACCCTCAAGATGGTCACCGCGGTGACCCACACTTGTAATCCCAGTACTTGGGAGGCTGAGACAGGAGGATCTCAGGTTCACGGCCAACCTCAGCAACTTAGAATGACTCTGTTTCAAAATAAAAAATCATTAGCAATCAGGGAGATGCAAATCAAAACTACTCTGAGATTTCATCTAACCCCAATCAGAATGGCAATCATTAAGAAGTCAAACAACAACAAATGTTGGCGAGGATGTGGGGAAATAGGAACTCTTCTGCACTGTTTGTGGGAGTGCAAACTAGTTCAACCACTATGGAGATCAGTGTGGAGATTCCTCAGAAAACTGGGAATGGATCCACCATATAATCTAGCTATACCCATTCCAAAGGGATTGAAACCAGAAAACTACAGTAATAATACCCATGTTCATAGCAGCACAATTCACAGTGGTCAAATTATGGAACCAACCTATGTGTCCATCGACAGACGAATGGATCACAAAATTAGGGGAAATACACACAGTGGAATTCTACTCAGCAATAAAGAAGAACAAAACAATATAATTTACAAGAAAATGGAAGGATCTGGAGAACATTATGTTAATTGAGATCAGCCAATCACAGAAAGAGAAGGGTCATACGTTTTCTCTAATATGCACAAGCTAGGGAGTAGTGGGGATACAAAAGGGTCTCCAGACAATAGTGGAGAAGCCTCAGTAGAGTCAGGGAAGTGGTCTAAGGGAAGAGGAAGGGGAGAATGAAGTTCATCAATGGAATTACTACCATCGACCATGTGTACACATGAGAATATACCAACGTAACTCTTGGGGGGGAGGCAGGAGGGGGGGCACCAAGTGCTGCGTGCATGTAAGTTACTGTCAACTTGATCTTCATTGTGATGTGAAACTATGATGGACCAATAAAAGCACATTAAAAATAATAATAATAATAAATAAATAATTAAATAAAATATAGTTCAGAGGTAGAACACCCCTGGGTTCAACTCCCAGGGTTGAACAAAAAATAAAATAAAACAAAAAAATAAAATAACATATACTCTATCACTTTGCCCTGCTCCATTTTCTCCATAGCATATAACACGTCACATATGTTTATTTATTTGTTGTCTGTTCCTCCCAACTAGAATATAAGCTCCAGGTGCTTTTCCTGTTCCATTTACAGCTGAACCCCCCCCACACACACACAGCCTAGAACCCGCTTGTATCACAGAACTGCTCAGGAAATATTTATTGATGGAATAAATAACTTGACTTCCTGGTTATGATGATGGCGGCCAAAGGCAACCAAGAACCTCAAAGGCCCGGCAGCTCCCAAGATCGGGCAGGGGAAACGTCAGCGGCCGCGGGGAGGGTGAGAACACGTCCGCTCAGACTTCCAGGTCTTGGTTTATATGTCGTTTCTTTTCTAACACCCTCCTCCTCTCAGTAACATAAAATGCCCTTGCTCCTTGCACCCAACGCATCCTGTGTATCTCCTTTAAAAGTATTTGTCACATCTATTGTAAAGAGAGAGTGAGTGTGGGGGGGGGTGTCCTCGGGATTAAACTCAGGGGCTTCCACCTCTGAGCTATACCCCCAGCCCTTTGTTATTTTTTATTTTGAAACAGAGTCTCACTGAGCTGCTGAGGGCCTCACTAAGTTGCTGAGGCTGACCTCAAACCTGAGACCCTCCTGTCTCAGCCTTCCAAGTACTGGGATTACAGGTGTGCGCTATCATGCCCTGCTTTTTATAATTTTTTTAATTGTCTTCCTTCTTTGAGTATGTTTTCCAAGGATGCAGATGGAATTCTTTAAAAAAAAACTGTCGAATGAATATATAAATGAAGTCGAGTGAGCAGTGTGTGGCCACGAAGCTTAGCTTGACCTCAGGAAGAGAATGAACTGAAAGGAACGGGGACAGGGTGATAAGCTTGAAACCTTCTTTCATAGTAAGAAAGGGTGAAAGGGGTGAGAGGAAAAGACGGGAGGGAGGGGCGCTTGTTCATCTCCCTGCTGAACATCAAACACTGACTCTGGCCCCGGCAGCATCTGTGCACCCAACCCGGGCAGGCGCAATCGAGTCAAACAGCCTTCTGGGTGTAGCCTCGGGACCAGCCTGCCCAGCTGAACTGGGCCCCTGTTCATTCACCTCCCCACCCCCGTTCCCGTGAGCTGTTCCTATGGGAATTCTCATCCCCTAGGCAGGGTGTCCCCAAAGAGGAATGGAGCTGGCTCTAGTAGCACAGGGAGCGAACAGGTGCACGGCAGAGCCGCCTGCCTGTCCTGTTGTTCTACTGGCTACTTCCGGCCTTCTCCAGGCACTGGCTGCCCATGTCACCCCGCTTTGCTCGTGCAACCTGTACCCCGCACTGCGAGGGCAACCCGTCCCACTTCTCCCATGCCTTCCCAGCACGGGGACCCCGTCAGGCCTCCCTCAGTAGGACCTCCAGCCAGCACACCTCGTCCCTCTCTGCCCTTCCAGCGTTTATTTTGAAGTTATGTTCCGTGCATCATCTCTTAGTACGCTCTATTGGCATCCATATGGTAAATGCTAGATAAACAATAGCTATTAGCATCAAAATCGTGTTATTAGAATTAGTATGTCTTTTCTCCCTAACACATCAAAAGTAGGCTCCTCAAAAATAGGGATCAAGCCAGGTGTGGTGGCGCACACTTGTAATCTCGGTACTTGGGAGACTGAGACCAGAGGATCCGGGTTCTTGGCCAGCCTCAGCTACTTAGTGAGGCCCTCCGCAACTTAGTGACACCCTGTTTCAAAATAAAGAAAAAAAAACATGGCTGAGGGTGGAGCTCGGAGGTAGAATGCCCCTGGGTTCAATCCCCAGTACCACCAAAAAAAAAGTAGAGACCAAGCCAGGCGTCCTGGTGCACCCCTAGAATCCCAGTACTTAGGAGGCTGAGACAGAAGGATTACAGGTTTGAGGCCAGCCTCAGCAACTTAGTGAGACCCTCAACAACTTAGCAAGACCCTTTTCAAAATAAAAAGGGCTGGGGTGTGACTTGGAGGTAGAATGCCCCTAGGTTCAATCCCAAGTACAAAAAACAACAACAACAAAACCGTGGATCATATGTTTTCTTTCTTCTCTGCACCCCAGAGAACTTGAACTTACCCCAGGGGTGAGCAAATACTAAGCACCTAGTAAACACTTCTCTGAACCTGTCTTGCTTAAAGTTCGTGTTGTAGAAAAAAAACAAGGAGCCATAGAAATTTGCTCTCCGTTGTAAGAGAAGCAGTGCTATCTCAAAGGCGTCTTTAAAATGCTGTCCGTTGCCCCAGCTCTATCTGAGGGGTGCACAGTTTATTCCAGGAGAGATGCCGTAATGGATGGAAGGTGAGTTTCTGCTGAGCTAGGGGTTATCATGTTCCCCGCATCCAGGCGCCAGATTGATGGGATATGCCTCTATGATTTATAATACACTAATCTCACTGGAGAGTGACGCACAATTAATCTTAGAATCTTGCAGCTCGCACTTAACAACTTTAGAACCTTCCCTCCGCACTCCACCTGCATAGCAAATGTCTGCGCCTCCCAGATGGGAGGATGGCTGGGCGCTGGAAACACATAGCACCTTTCTCTGCAAGGCCATCCCAGGCTACGGCAGATATGTTCTTAGACTTTCTGTGAGATTCTCAGAGAAAAGAGATCATATGGTGTAGGCATTTTAGATTACAGTCACAATGTTACAATTACAATAAAATCATTACTTTGCACAGGTAAAATCAAGCCAGTCATGGTGGCATATGCCTGTAATCTCAGTAATCGGGAGGCTGAGACAGGAGGATGGCGGGTTCAAGGACAGCCTCAGCGACGTAGCGAGACTCTCAGCAACCTGGCAAGACCTTGCTTCAAAACAAAACATAAAGAAGGACTGGGGCATAGTTTGGAGGTAGAATGTCCATAAGTTCAATTCCCAGTACAAAAAAAAAAAGCATAGATAAAAATCAAAACCACAGAAACACCTGATGTGTCAGAAATTCAACATCTTTTCCTAGTCGCAGTGTTGCTGATATCCAGGAAATAAGATTCCCAAGCAACTGAAGCAGATATTAGAAGGTCTGTGAACTGGGTGTCATTTTATTTGCAGGAGAGTCCCTCATGCCAGACCCAAGGTATATCTGCTTTTAGTTTATATGTAATTCCAGCAATCTTTGTTATCTGAATTCTGAGTCTTCACAAATTCAGAGAAGGACCATAACAGGCACATAGCAGCAACTACAAGAAAGGGCACCTGAAGAAAATCTACTCACAAGACGAAAAGGGGAAAGAGCTGTGTATGAACAACAACAAAAATAAGCTTACATTTTGGAACCTCTTCATGCAGAAGTAAACATCCTCCACTTCTTTAATGGAAGAACCGTGTTTTAATACAGCCATAATAACCCTTACTCTCCAACATCCACACAGAGTTGGCCCTTTTGGTTTTTTTTTTTTTTTACCTTTTTTTGGTACTGGGGATTGAGCCCAGGGGCATTCTACCTCCAAGCTACACCCCCAGCCCTATTTT
>PVJS01050614.1:0-14255 GCA_004027185.1 Glis glis | reverse complement strand
TCTCTCTCTCTCTCTCCCTCTCTCTCTCTCTCTCTCTCTCTCTCTACTTAGTGAGGCTCTCTGCAACTTCGTGAGACCCGGTTTCAAAATAAAATATAAAAAATGGGGCTGGGGGTGTAGCGTGGAGGTAGAACGCCCCTGGGTTCAATCCCTGGTACCACAAAAAAAAAAAAGAAATCTTCATCACTTTTATATTTTATATACTTCAAATCATTAAACTTTCTCAATAGTTTAATTTAATATATTAGATGTCACTTAAAGTTATTTTGTAAATGTTAAAAGATTTTTTAATTTTGTTAACATTTATTGGAATATTATCATCTAAAATACAAATGCTAAAATACTCATAATCTTTGCAAGTAAAAGCTTTGCACATAAAAAGGGAGGTGAACTGTTTTGTGGCTTTGTTTTTAGTAACCTATCTTTCATAAATTAGTGGTTAAATAATGATGACCAATGAAAATACTTGTATCAATGCACTTTGAAAATTAACTCATAAACTTAATAAAACAATGTTAGTAATTTTGAGTTATATAACTCCTTCTCAGAGTGCTTTTGAGTCCATGTTCCTTCTTAAGTATATAATTTTTACAATTAAATGACAAGTAGTTAAAGACGTAAAATCTTTCCTGGATAAGTATGGAACCATATTAAAGAACTAAAAAATAATCCAAAAGGCTTAGGGTATGTGTATGTGTGTTGTTTCAAAGAAAGATATTTTGAATATATATGGTATTAATTTATAAGGATTCATTAGATTCTTGAGTAGAACAGAAAAGGAAAGATATAATTATATACCTTTTTGTAGATATTTGGATATTATTTTTCATAGTTTAATCTTTAATTCATAAACTAATAATAAAGAAGAGCCTGGGTGTTGTCCTCCTGGCAGCACATTTCCTGATTTATTATGTGTTATTTTGAGAAATAAATTAGTGTGCCTGTGAAAATTACAAGCATATATTTTGATTTATGGCAAATATGAAGTAATAGAAATAGGTGTATAATTCTGAAAGTAGCTATTTGTATAAAATCAAGACTTTAAAAAAATTCTCAAAATTGAAAATATATTCAGACTTGACTCTCATTGTTTTGGAAATTTTACTAATTGTTGGCCTAGATAACTGATCCACCGCTTATTTCCAATGAGATATTATCAATTTTTATGAAAAACTTCATTTGAGTGATTTTAAAGTTTTCCTTTCAACTTGTCAGAATAGTCATTTTGCCTTGTTTTTAAATTTAATACACTTAGAATTAGTTAAGAATACCTCCTTCAATGTACTTTTGGAAATATTTTAAGGCAGTGTGGTTTGTCATTGCAGGTTTATCAAGTAGAAGATGTGTGTGAAGAAGAAATGCCGGAGGAGTCCGATGAATGTGTCCGGATGGATAGAACCCCACCACCACCCACGTTGTCTCCAGCAGCTATCACTGTGGGGAGAGAAGATTTAACTTCTGAACATCCTTTGTTAGGTGAGGAAATACCAAAACATAGGGGAGTTTTTTCTTTTTGATAAATGTCACTAATGGAAAATATTTTTTCATTATGGTATTAAACTAATTTATTAGTCGTTCATGGCAGCAAAAGATATATTAGAATTCAAGATTTTTTTTTTTTTGCGGTACTGGGGATTGAACCCAGGGGCATTCTACCTCTGAGCTCTACCCCCAGCCCTATTTTTTATTCTTTATTTTGAAACAGGGTCTCACTAAGTTGCGGAGGGCTTCACTAAGTGGCTGAGGCTGGCCGTGAACCTGGATCCTCCGGTCTCAGTCTCCCAAGTACTGGGATTACAAGCGTGCACCACCATGCCCGACGTAGAATTCAAGATTTTAAAATTTTCATGAAGAACAGCTTATTAAAAAGTAAACAAGAAGCTGGGTGTGGTGGCGCATGCTTGTAATCTCAGTACTTGGGAGGCTGAGAAAGGAGGATTGCAGGTTAAAGGCCAGCCTCAGCAAGTACTGAGACTCTCATTAACCTCGTGAGACCCTGTTTCAAAATAAAAATAAAATAAGGCTGGGGGTGTAGCTCGGAGGTAGAATGCTTCTAGGTTCAATCCTCAGTACCACACACACACACACACACACACACACACACAGAAACAAGAGCCAGATGTGGTGGTGCACGCCTGTAATCCCAGTACTTGGGAGGCTGAGATAGGAGGACCGCAGGTTTGAAGTCTGCCTCAGCAACTTGGTGAGGCTCTCAGCAACTTAGTGAGACCCTGTTTTTTGTTTGTTTGTTTGTTTGTTTGTATTTTGTGGCACTGGGGATTGAACCCAGGGGCATTCTACCTCTGAGCTACACCCCCAGCCCTATTTTTTATTCTTTATTTTGAAACAGGGTCTCACAAGGTTGCAGAGGGCCTCACTAATTAGCTGAGGCTGGCCAGTAACCTGCGATCCTCCTGTTTCAGCCTCCCAAGTACTGGAATTACAAGTGTGTGCCACCACACCCGGCTAAGACCCTGTTTTTGAAAAAAAATAAAATAAATAAAATAGGGCTGGGGGTGTAGCTCAGATGTAGAATGCCCATGGGTTCAATCCCCAGTACGGCAAAAAAAAAAAAAAGTAAACAAGAATTATTTCCCTTCTTAGAAAACTCTTTAATAGCAGGGAAGCTTAGTAATTTATAAACTGTTCAATACCACACAAATGAAAAATATGTCATTTTAAATCTCTAATTTTCAGTGGTTTGTGCAGATGTGTCTTATGCTTTTTCACATTCACACATTTAGCTGTTTCTAGCTTAAAAGTTAGAATAAATGAGAATTCCTATACTTACCCCAAATCACAAAGCATTAAAGTCTTATCTGATATTCCTCACAACTGCTTGTGATCCAGACTAAGTGCTTGTAAAAGTTTTACACTTACATTACTTAAGTTCTCTAATTCTTTTTTTTTTTTTTTTTTTTTTTTGGTACTGGGTACTGAACCCAGGGGCATTCTACCTCTGAGCTACACCCCCAGCCCGATTTTTTGCTCTTTATTTATTTATTTATTTATTTATTTTTGAGGTACTGGGGATTGAACCCAGGGGCGTTCTACCTCTGCGCTACACTCCCGGCCCTATTTTTTTATACTTTATTTTGAAACCAGGTCTCACGAAGTTGCGGAGGGCCTCACTAGGTAGAGAGAGAGAAAGACAGGGAGAGAGAGAGAGAGAGCTGAGGCTGGCCGTGAACCTGTATCCTCTGGTCTCCGCCTCCCAAAGTACTGGGATTACAAGCATGTGCCACCACGCCCGGCCCTTGCTCTTTATTTTGAAACAGGGTCTCTCTAGGTTGCAGAAGCCTCACTAAGTAGCTGAGGCTGGCCGCAAACCCGGATCCTCCTGTCTCAGCCTCCCAAATACTGGGATTACAAGCGTGCGCCACCACACCCGGCTTCTAATTCTTATAAGAGATACAGGTTAAAAATTTTCTTGCATTTAAGTTTTCAAGTTCTTATTCACTACTTCATTCTTATTTTTAAATTCATATCTCTTGTACAACCCTTCTCATAATATCAAAGTTATTGTGAACTCTCTTTTACTAATACCTTTAGTGAAACTTACAGCCCAAAGTCTAGGCCCTAAAACAGATACATTCTGTGTTATTTTAAAAAATTTATGAATACTTTATTTAGATCAGCGGTTGGCACACTACAGCTCATTGTTCAAATCTTGTCTGCTGCCTGTTTTTATATGGCTCAAGCTAGGATGGTTTTAAAATTTTTGAGTATTTGAAAAAAATCAAAAGAAGAGTAATCATTTATATCATGTGAAAATATGTGAAATTCAAATTTTAATTGTTCATAAATAAAGTTCTGTGAATCATAGCCATCCTCGTGTTCAAATATTGCCTATGGATGCTTTTGTACTAGTATTCATAAAGTTGAGTAGTTGCAAAGACCTATGGCCCTTTTCCAAAAGTTTGCTGACCTCTGATGTAAATAATACCAATTGGTTCAGGCTTTTGGTAAATATTCTGTTCCCTTGAATGTCTCATGGCCTTCGTGATTATTTTCAGTTAAGGAAAACCACTATAATAGGTATGGACACAAATTGTAATGGTACACTGACCCTGTCTTGTGCTGTTTTCTTCAGCATACCCAATTCTCTTTCCTTCTGTTCTCTCCTTGCTAGTAATGTGAATCTCTGAAAAGCATAGAAGGGGAAAATCAATTTTCTTGTAACTTCCTCCTCCTGAAAATAGAAAACATTTAGTCAATAAAATTATATTAAATAATACAAATTAATATTATTGCCTTCGTTATTCAAAATAATACCTCAAAAATATAGTCTTAAGAAAGTCTAAAGCCAGATGTGGTGGCGCACGCTTGTAATCCCAGTACTTGGGAGGCTGAGACAGGAGGATCGCAGGTTCGTGGTCAGCCTCAGCTACTAAGTGAGTCCCTCTGCAACACAGTAAGACCCTGTTTCAAAATAAAGAATAAAAAATAGGGCTGGAGGTGTAACTCAGAGGCAGAATGCCCCTGGGTTCAATTCCCGGTACCGCAAAAAAAAAAAAAAAAAGAAAATCTAACTGTAGTTTCAAATATTTATGGTTTCTTTATACTGAAAATGGATTCATGTTGCTGCAGATTTTCTGAAGTTTCGATTTAAAATCAGAAATATAAGGTTAATTGAATATGAAGCTTCCATTATGGCTGTGATTTAATTTCAAAATAAGTTTAAACTTTTTTGAAATGTTGGAGCAGAAGAGTATCTTTAAAATTTTCCTTAGGAATATAGTCTGAGGACCTTTCAAGCACATCCCTCCAGCTAAGTTGTCAACTACAACTTAGACATTTTAATCTTCTTATAATTTATTTCTCCTGTAGTATATGTGATGGGGGAAGTACAGGTTGATTTTTAGAATAACTCTCATCAAATGATGAAATAAACTCACTTGCAAAAATAGACATTTTTAACAAAAGTTAGGACTATATGAGATTTTAACATACGAGCCAAAAATTGATTAGAATATACACCAAGCAGTATTTTCTGAATAAATGAAATTATACTTAATGGAGTGTTGTAGTCTGTTTTGTGCTGTTATAACAGAATACCACAGACTTGGTCATAATGAACAGAAAGTTATTTGGCATATGGTTCTGAAGTCGGGGGATTCTAAGAGAAGGGCCACATCTAGTGAGGGCCTTCTTGCACATCATTAACACGGTGGGAGGTAGGTATCACATGGTGAGAGAGTGCACAGGGGAAATCACAGTCACTTGTATATTAAATCCACTTTAGTGGTCAGTAACCCACTCCCAAGATAACAACATTAATCCATTCTTGGGGGCTTTGCCCTCACGACCTCAACGTCTTTAAAGGTCCCACCTCTCAATAGTATTGCAGTGGGGATTCGGTTTCCAACACATGGACTTTAGGAAACACATTCAAACCATAGCGTGCTACTTTATATTTCTAAAGTAAGAATGCATCTATAAATCTGTAAGGGATAGTACAATTTTATTTTGCTTCAGTTCCCCCATAGATTTACTTCTTTCCAACAGAAAAGACAGCCCCACTGCAGACTTTTTTTAAAAAAAAATCCTTTGTCCCATAGAAGTATATGTGAAAATTTGATATATCGGATAGGCATTTTGTGGAGTTCCTCTCTTTGATAATACAGATGTGCAATTGTGTATATGTTCCTAGAAATTAGGTTTTTTTTTAGCTTTTTATAGATTGTGTGACTAAACAGGTTTTTTTTTTTTTGCGGTACTGAGGCTTGAACCCAGGGGCATTCTACCTCCGAGCTACCAAGCTACACCCCCAGCCCTATTTTTAATTCTTTATTTTGAAACAGGGTCTCACTAAGTTGCGGAGGGCCTCACTAACTAGCTGAGGCTGGCCGCGAACCTGGATCCTCCTATCTCAGCCTCCCAAGTACTGGGTTTACGAGCGTGTGCCACCACGCCTGGCTACAGGTTTTCAAATATAGTTTACCTTTGTGGATTTGGTGGAACTAAGGTTAATTTATGGCTACAATAGTGCTATTAAAACTACATGGTAACATTAATCACATTGGTGTTACTAATGGGAACTGGTCATATTTCCATTGCTTTATTTTATTTTACGTTTTTAAAATTTTATTTATTAAAACTTTTTTTTGTGGTGCTAGGATCAAACCCCAGGACCTTGCACATGATAGGCAAGTGCTGTACCATTGAGCTACATCCCCAGCCAGCATTTCCATTTCTAAGACTATATGTAGATGATTACTACATCATTCATTCATTCATTCATTCATTCATTTTTGCGGTACTAGGAATTGAACCCATGGGTTTTCGACCTCCAAGCTACACCCCCAGCCCTATTTTATTTTTTATTTTGAAACAGGGTCTCGCTAAGTTGTGGAGGGCCTCATTAAGTTGCTAAGGTTGGCCTTGAACCTACGATCTTCCTGTCGCAGCCTCCAAGTACTGGGATTACAGGCATGTGCCACAATGCCCGGCTCTATTTTTTTATTTTTATTTTTAATTTTTTGTTGTGCTGGAGATTGAACTTTGGCCTTGTGAATGCTGGGCAAGCACTCCCCTGCTGAGCTGTATATCTCAGCCCCTACTACACTCTTTTTATTAGCTGATTTATAGTCTTTAGGGATTCCTATTCTTTCTTTTCCTTTACCTAACTGGGCTCTATTTTGATCATCTTTGATAGGTGGTGTCAATCCTTTTCTTACTAATGGTGGAGAGAAATTAACAGAGTAGTTAAGAGCATGGTCTCTAGAACCAAACTGCCTGGGGCTTTTTATCCCAGCTCTGTTGCTTATTTGCTGAGTGCCATTAAGGAAAGTAACTTAATCTCTGTGTCATGGTTTCCTCATCTGTAAGATGGCGGAAAATAATAGTATGTACCCATAGGGTAGTTGTAAAGATTAAATTAGTTACAATATATAAGGCATTGAATATGGGACCTGGCATATGAGTACTCAGTAATATTGTAATTATTGTTACACACATGACCTTTTGTTTTCTGCAGACATCTGTACTCATTGATATTCTTAGGTGGCTGCTGGTTCCATCTTTCCACATTAGTACAGGCAGTAAAGGGCTGGTACTACAAATGGGCAGTAAAGTCTCCATCGTAGGCTGTCAAATGTATCTTACTGTGGTCCTCAGAATTTGACCCAGCCCAGCATTTTGCACTTGACTGGTGTCACAATATTTCCCAAAATTAACATATACAGTGCCGTTGAAGAGTTAAAAAAGATTACAGAACATTTGTATGAGAATTTACAGGCGTCTCATTGCTTGAAGTGAAGGGTAATGACTTGTGTGGATCATTAAAATTCCTATCTCTTCTGTGGATTTCATGATCCTTTCTCATTTTCAGAGTATTTGCCTTCCTGCCCATAACATTTGGAATATAGGAACAGAAACATAGGGAATTTAATGTCTGTGTAGCTTAAAAAACAAACAAGCAAAAACCCAATAACCATTTTGTAATTAATCTTGAGTTGATATTCTAAAATATTTCCATGTCTTATGGGGGATAACCATGTTTGAATGAGGACTTTGAGCAAGTTGCCCTTTTCTTCTATAAAATGGAAATAATGGTAATTTCTACCTTTGTAGGGTTATTTTGCAGACTAAATGAGAACAAAGTTCTTAGAACAGTTTTTGAAGACAACAGATATTGAGTATTATTGTTATTAGTGTTTATTCTTGAATGTTCTTTCATATTTACATGGGCAAAATGCTAAAGATCAAAAAATAACTTTTTTTTCAGAGCAAGTGGAATTACCTGCTGTGGCATCCGTCAGTGCTTCAGTAATTAAATCTCCATCAGATCCCTCACATGTTTCTGTTCCTCCACCTCCACTCTTACTTCCAGCTGCTACCACAAGGAGTAATAGTACATCTATGCCAGGTAGCATTCCCAACACAGAAAACAAGCCTCCACAGGCTATTGTTAAGCCACAGATCTTGACTCATGTTATTGAAGGCTTTGTGATTCAGGAGGGATTGGAGCCATTTCCTGTAAGTAGCAAGCATATTTGTGGGTATTACTATTATTATTCACATAATGTTATTTTTAAAAATTGGCTATTAATGTTCTGTAAGAAAAATCTTGTAATTTTATTTCATAAAATTTTTACCTAGAAATTTTATTTCATAAAATTTTTACCTAGAAATTACATGCTAATTTTTACCTAGAATTTAACTCTTTATATCTTTATATATATAATTTCCAAATATATTTCTACAGTTTTATGCTAGCCATTTAGATGTATAAAGTAGGAGGAAAATGAAAAAAATCAGTATAAGGGCATTATTTTTATAATTTTTGAGAAAGGTACTTGGAAGTTTTATTAAATGAAATAAACAGTTTTCTTTTTTTTTTTTTTGCAGTACTGGGGATTGAACCCAGGGACATTTTACCTCCGAGCTCCCTCCCCCCCCCCCCAGCCCTATTTTTTATCCTTTATTTTGAAACTGGGTCTCATGAAGTTGCGGAGGGCCTCACTAAGTAGCTGAGGCTGGCCGCGAACCCAGATCCTCCGGTCTCAGCCTCCCAAGTACTGGGATTACAAGCGTGTGCCACCACGCCTGGCTAAGAATTTTCTTTTTGAGGGGATTGAAATGACACGTAGTGTATTATTATTTTATTATTTTATTATTTTATATATTTTTTTGCATTACTGGGGATTGAACCCAGGAGTATTCTGCCTCTGAGCTATACCCCCAGCTCTATTTTTAATTCTTTATTTTGAGACAGGGTCTCACTAAGTTGCAGAGGGCCTCACTAAGTAGCTGAGGCTGAGCATGAACTTGTGATCCTCCTGTCTCAGCCTCCCAAGTACTGGGATTACAAGCATATGCCACCATGCCTGGCAGTGTATTATTTTTAAATGGTGTTTCTTGTTATTTTGTGAGCTTTAACTTGGATACAGAAAATAACTTTTCAGTGTCCTAATACATATGAAGTTACATCTGAATACATTTGATGGTTTATAATTACCAGATAGATTTTCTCATTATTCTTTAATTTCAGCCTTCAATCAGATTTTTAAAATTCTTTAAAATGTTCACCTCACAATGGAGATACTCTGTCACTACAAGTCTTATGATTTGAGACTAACTGTAACCATACATAATTTATATGATATCTAGAGATGAGCATTTTTCCTTAGAAAAATAAATCAAAAACAAGTAGACATAAAAACATAAACTGTTTCTCTTGAAGATTTTTAAATCATCTGAATTTTCAGATTTCGTGGGAGAAAATCTTGAATTTTGATGGTTGATTATACAGTTGTCATTGTGTTCAATTGTGTGTGTATGTAGCTTGAATCTCCTATAAAATTGTTTATACAGTGGATGGAATAATAGCCTTTTCTCCCTACTCAAAGCAGTATGTGTAACTGAAAGTGTTTGAACCTGGATGTACTGTATACTGTCTGTGTAACTTTTGTCAAGTTGCTCAACCTTTCTGTTCTTCATTTTGCTGTTCTGGCAGATGGAGATGATACTTTGCTCTTAAGTGTGTTGTGGGAATTAAATGTCCGTACATTATTTTATGTAGTGACTGGTATTTAGTAGCCTTAGCTATTATTATCCATTATCACTAGTAGCAATTAGAACTTTTGTTTTTCAGATTATAGAAGTAATACCTGTTCTAAATAAAAGTTTGGGAAATCTACCAAACAAATAATTCCCAGTAATACCACAGTGTGTGTGTATGTGTTCATATAATCAAGATTATTATTGTAATATTGTTCTTTTTTACTTCATAAATTTGAACATTTATTTCATCATATCATTATAGTACTTTGAAACATTTTGAAAGGTTTCATAATCCACTTTATGGACAACCATAATTTATGTAATCCTCCCATCATTGTTGGACATTGTTTTCATTTTTTCACTGTTCAGATATATTCTGAGGCTTGGTAGTTCAGGCAGGCCTGTAATCCCAATACTCAGGAGTCTGAGATGGGAGGATCGCAGGTTTGAGACCAACCTCAGCAACTTAATGATACCTAAACAATCTTAATGATACCTAAGCAATCTAACAAAAGGGTTTTTGTTTGTTTGTTTTGTTTTGTTTGTAGTACTGGGGATTGAACCCAGGAGCTTTCTACCTTTGAGCTACATCTACCCAGCCCTTTTAATTTTTTGTTTTGAAACAGGGTCTCACCAGGTTGCTGAGAGTCTCATTATGTTGCTGAGACTGAACTAAGTACTGGTATTACAGGTGTGCGCCACCACACTCGGCTAGCCGCCAAGACCCTGTTTCAAAATCAAAAAATAAAAATAAGGGCTGGGGGTGTAGCTTGGAAATAAAATGACCTTTTTTTTTAAATTTTTGCAGTACTGGGGATTGAACCCAGGAGTATTCTACCTCTGAGGTACACCCCCAGCCCTATTTTTATTTTTTATTTTGAAACAGGGTCTCACTAAGTTGTGGAGGGCTGAAATGCCCAGTTCGTGATCCCACCACGGACCACCAGGATGCCAATTCCGATGCAAAGAACACGAGGGCCTTTATTCAAGCTCGAGCTCGGGCTCTCAACGTGCACCAACGCAGTGGTCACGGAGAGAAGCCCCTCACTCCCGGAGAACAAAGCTTTTATCCCCCCAGGAGGGCACCCCATCCCACCCTTACATTGATTGGATAGTTTGAAACATAAACCTGTTCTTGTTCCCTGATAGGTTTAATTTTCGCGCCTTAGGTAAAGGTCACTACTAGGGAGACTTTGGCCTTAGATGGTGACCTTCGAACCGATTGGTTGGGCTCGCAATGCCTCCCTCAAGAGAGTTTAGGATGGGCGGGGGGCTCCCTGGCTCTGGTCAGAGTGACCTCGCCTGATTCTCTGCAAACTCCAGACCCAGGTGTGCTTAGCACTGATTGGCTGTTGCTAGGGGTTACTAGGGACAAGATCAGGTTACAGGGTATGGGGGCAGGTATGCTATAGAGACCTAACTTCTAGAAAACAAATACTTAATGCCTATTTTACTTAAGACTCTAACTAAAACCTGTTACGGCTTTCTCTTGGCTCTTCAGGGCCTCACTAAGTAACTGAGGCTGGCGGTGAACCTGTGATCCTCCTGTCTCATTCTCCCAAGTACTGGGATTACAAGCGTGTGCCACCATGCCCAGCTAGAATGACCTTGAGTTCAATCTCCAGTACCACAAAAAGAAAAAAAACATTTTTTTTTGAGGGGCTGGGGATATAACTCAGCGGTACCATGTGTGAAGCCCTGGGTTCAGTCCCTAACACTACACACACACACACACACAAATTCTGAAGAGAATATCTTTGTATATAAATTGTCATCTTCATTTTAAATAATTTTCTTAGCCTAAACTCCTAGAAGTAGGATTATTGTGTCATATTATATATATTTATATATATATATATATACATAAGACTTGATATATTATCAGATTATTTTCATCCATAAGAAGTATATGCTTAGCCGGGCGTGGTGGCGCACGCTTGTAATCCCAGTACTTTGGGAGGCGGAGACCAGAGGATCCGGGTTCGTGGCCAACCTCAGCTCTCTCTGTCTCTCTCTCTCTCTCCCCGTCTGTCTGTCTGTCTCTGTCTCTCTCTCCCTGTCTCTCTCTCTCTCTCTCTCTCTCTACCTACCTAGTGAGGCCCTCCGCAACTTCGTGTGACCTGGTTTCAAAATAAAGTATAAAAAAATAGGGCCGGGGGCATAGCGCGGAGGTAGAACGCCCCTGGGTTCAATCCCCGGTACCGCAAAAAAAAAAAAAAAAAGAAGTATATGCTTTTAGCAGTATTGAATATTACCTTTTTTTCCCTAGGAATAACTTATATAAATTTTTCTTTTTTTTTCTTTTTTTGTGGCACTGGGGCCAAATTCAGGAACATTCTACCTCTGAGCCACACCCCCAGCCCTATTTTATTTTTTATTTGAAAATGGAGTCTCGCTAAGTTGCTGAAAGTCTCACTAAGTTGCTGAGACTGGCTGTGCACCTATAATCCTCCTGTCTCAGCCTCCCAAGTACTGGGATTAGAGGTGTGCACCACCATGCCTAGCATAACTTTTATAAATTTTACTTGAGGCATATTCAATATCTTACTGAAACAAATAAAAATATTTGTTTTAATTTTGTTTAATTTAAATGTTGATTATATTCTAAGGTTAAAGATTTAATAAGATGTGGTTCCCCAGGTGTGGCAGATATTAGAGATTAATTAATTAATTTATTTATTTATTTATTGTGGCACTAGGGATTGAACCCAGAGGCATTCTACCTCCGAGCTCTACCCCCATCCTGATTTTATTTTTTATTTTGAAAATGGTCTTGCTAAGTTGCTGAGGCTGTCTATGAACCTACAATCCTCCTGTCTCAGCCTCCCAAGTACTGGGATTACAGGCATGTGCCATCATGCCCACTGATATTGCAGGGTTGTTGTTGTTTTTTTTTTGCGGTACCGGGTATTGAACCCAGGGGTTCAATACCCCAGCCCTATTTTTTATCCTTTTATTTGGAAACCGGGTCTCATGAAGTTGCGGAGGGCCTCACTACCTAGCTGAGGCTAGCCAAGACCCCGGATCCTCCGATTTCCGCCTCCCAAGTACTGGGATTACAAGCGGGCGCCACCATGCCCAGCCGATATTGCAGTTTTTAACCAGCATTCTTGAGGAAAAAGATATTCTAATCATCTTTTTCAGATTAGCCAAAGGCTTACCTAGAGGATCAGTAAACATTTTTTATGTGAATTGTTTCTCTTGAAAATATTTCTAATATTAAGTATTTATGACAACCAACTATGCTGAACATAGTGAATATTTTTTCGTTGATGTTAATGTTAACAGTGTTTGAGGATTTTCCATTTCTTTTGTCATTACAGTGGGTTAGGTTGCTGAGCAAGTAGTTAGGAGACTTGTGTTCTAGTTCTGATTCTGTTTTTGTAAATAAATAACCTAAACACACTGAACATTAGTTTTCTCACTTATAAAATATATACAATGTGGGCTGGGGGTGTAGCTCAGTGGTAGAGTGCCTGCCTAAGCATATGAGAGGCTTGGGTTCATCCCCAGCCCTTTAAAAAAATTGCTTATCTTTTGTGCTGCATTCATGTGGAAAACAAAGTTTCTGAAGAAAAAAGATTAGTCACCACATAGAACTTGAGAGATAATTGTTAATTGAATAATTTTTGTGTGTTTGTGTGGCACCGGGAGTTGAACCCAGGGGCATTCTATCTCTGAGATATACCCTCAGCCCTATTTTATTTTTTTATTTTGAAACAGGGCCTCACTAAGTTGCTGAGATTGGTCTTGAAACTGCAATCCTCCTGTTTCAGCCTCCCGAATACTGGGATTACAAGCCTGTATCACCATGCCCAGAATTTTTAAAGTTAAGAAAAAAGGGGTAGGGGTGTAGCTCAGTGGTAGAGCTCTTGCCTAGCAAGTACAAGCCCTGGGTTCTATCCCCAGCACGGCAAAACAATCAAAGGATCAAAACCACCCCACCCAATTCCTAAATATCCTGATGGTTTTAGTATTGCTTTTCAGTGTTGGGCAGAGCTACTGAAACATCCATAGTGCAGGATAATCTGATCATTTGTATTCTGAATATTGGGAACCACTAAATTTCAATACTTTGTTTTTTAAGTACTTGCCTAAACTAGGACTCTAGGTACCATTCGCCAGATACCTTTGAAGCATCCAATCTGCTGGTAAATAGAAATAGTGTTTATGTCCAGACTACTTAACCCTTACTTGAGGAATAAAGCACTTAATGAATGGATCTGATCAGTGAATAAGAAATGATCATAGACACCATTCATTTCAAGAGGTACTTTAACCAATTCTGAATGTTCTTCAGAGATTATTTCATTTTATTTTCTCTCCTTTTTAAAGGTGAGTCGTTCATCTTTACTAATAGAACAACCTGCAAAAAAAAGGCCTCACTTGGATAATCAGGTGGTAAATTCTGTGTGTGTTCAGCAAGAGCTGCAGAATAATACGAAGCATGCAGATAATTCATCTGACACAGAGATGGAGGACATGATTGCTGAAGGTTTGTGGATTTCACTTAAGATACTCTTTAATTCAATTTTGACTTGACTTCTTGAAACAGAACGTGGATTCTTATTCTGCATAGATTTTCACTTACAAATATTCACTTTTATTCTTATACTGGGCATTATTTGACTAAAACAATGGGAAAGCTAACCATACTCTTAATGACCAAATAACTAAAATAGCAAGATAGGGAGCTGGTCATGGTGGCGCATGCCACCAGTACTTGGGAGGATGAGACAGGAGGATCA
>PVJS01050613.1:0-14257 GCA_004027185.1 Glis glis | reverse complement strand
TGAGTCTGTGTGTCCTATGTCCCCTCAATGACCATGCGTGAGTCTGCGTGCCCTATGCCCCCTCAATGACCATGCATGAGCCCTTGTGCCCTATGCCCCCTCAATGACCATGCATGAGCCCACATGTCCTATGCCCCCTCAATGACCATGCATGAGCCCACGTGTCCTATGTTCCCTCAATGACCATGCATGAGCTCATGTGCCCTATGCCCCCTCAATGACCATGCGTGAGTCCGCGTGCCCTATGCCCCCTCAATCACCATGCGTGAGCCCACATGTCCTATGTCCCCTCAATGACCATGCGTGAGCCCGTGTGCCCTATGTCCCCTCAATGACCATGCGTGAGCCTACATGCCCTATGTTCCCCTCAATGACCATGCGTGAGCCCACGTGCCCTATGTCCCCTCAATGACCATGCGTGAGCCCGCATGCCCTATGTCCCCTCAATGACTATGCGTGAGCCCACATACCCTATGCCCCCTCAATGACCATGCATGAGCCCGCATGCCCTATGTTCCCTCAATGACCATGCGTGAGCCCGCATGCCCTATGTTCCCTCAATGACCATGCGTGAGCCCGCGTGCTCTATGTCCCCTCAATGACCATGCGTGAGCCCGCGTGCCCTATGCCCCCTCAACGACCATGCGTGAGCCCGTGTGCCCTATGTTCGCCTCAATGACCATGCATGAGCCCACGTGCCCCATGTTCCCTCAATGACCATGCATGAGCCCGCGTGCCCTATGTCCCCTCAATGACCATGCATGGCCATGCATGAGCCTGCACATCCTCTGTTCCTTCAATGACCATGTGCGAGCCTGTGTCTCCTATGTTCCTTCAATGACAATGTATCCTTTTCCTTTGTTTTCATGACCTTCCTCTCAGCCCCTCTTGGGTTTCATTTCCCTTCACCCGAGCAGAAATCTTTTCTTTCTTAATTGCATCCAATCCTTTTTGTCTCAATCTTTGCATAACAAGTCAGAATAAAGGAAACTGTTCCTCCAACTGGTTCCCCATTTATTCAAAAGAAAATACGAGCCTATATTAGCTGCAGATATATAATGAACATGCAAGGAAGAAAAATATATCTTTCCCATCTCCTGGGATTCCAATTTCTTCTGGCTCTAAAGGAACTGAGAGTCCATTCCAAGTCCCCATGAAAAGTTCTCTTATAAATTGCTTTAGAAAGTGCCTGGTTTCATGCCTGTTAGCAGTATACTTGGAAAAGGCACTTTTAAAAACTGCTTAGCCTCTCGATGGCTAAATTGCCAAATTACCTAGATCAATCATGGGTTATTTAGTCCATCTGCTTGCCTCTGAGACAGATAGGATTATTTTTCCGCTATAAAGACCGCAAAAAAATCTTTTTTTTTCAGTTCATTGTCTCCTCCACTCACAGTTTAGAAGTTCTTCTTCAGATATAACCAAATCCCTTTTACTGGAGCTTAAGACCCTTTATCTTTTTTTCTGGTCCCCAGTGGATATCATAATGAAAAAAACAGACACTTCTCCGCATCTGTTTGTTCATAGCCTTCTGCTTGGATCTCTTAGGGGTTCACTCTTCCATTCAACATCCTTCCAACCATTTGATGACTGCTTTTAAAATCCCCTTTACCACCTGCCCATCACCCTGCCAATCCCCTTATACTTTTCTCCCCTGTAGCTCTCTGAAATGCAGTGCTTGCCTCACCTGACACCTGCTTCAAGAACTTAATCAGCACATCCAAAAATTATCCCATGTCCCCTCACAAAGGCAGAGCTGAGAATCTAGCTCATCTATGTAATTTACTAATTCTCCTAAAAAATGCACAGAGACAGTATGAAGGTTCTGAAAGCCTAAAGCACCTCCTCTTCTTTGCCACAATAAACACTTCACAGGCTTCAGCCCTGCTAAGAGACAGAGAGTCCTCGCTGGCCAAGAGCAAGGATGGCAAGAGAGCACCGGAGCTGGAGTCAGGAGGCTTGAGTTCCAGGCTGCTTCTGCCGCTGACCCTGTGAGCTGCTCACCTAGTCTAGCTGCCCACTGTCACAGTTTCCCTTCTCTCCAAAAGCCATGGCTGGTGTCAGGTGAGGTGTCAGGTGAGGCAAGCACTGCATTTCAGAGTGGCAAAAACCACTGGACCCTCTAAGTTCTTCAGTTTCCCCACCAAACTTCATTGTCTCCAGAACAATTCTACAACAGGTGTTTCCATGAGTCCCAGATCAGACCATTCCCTAAAGAGAACACCATTCACATTTGCCTAGACTGTTCCTAAGGGCTCTTCCAGCTCTCACGTTCTGTGTCTAACTAGCCAAAGGCCTCTTCCCTCCCTTCTCAAAGACATAAGCCATGTCCTTGACTTGCTCCGCCCCACACCCACCTCAGTGGCCAGACAGTGTCTCAAAGTCTTTCATCATCACCCTCTACTCTAAAGGAGTCTTTTAGAATTCTTTCTCCCCCTAATTTCTTCACCCAATGACTCTAGTATCATACATGTACTGTATATCTGTATTGTATGTATATCTGTGCTAATGTGTACAAGATGAAGATTAATTTGCTACCCCTAAGGACCAGTTTTTCACCCCCCCCAATGTTGGGGGCAATATTACCCCCATTGAAAATGCATGACCTAAAACTAAGGAGGGGAGAGGGGAGAAAAACCTAAACCTGAAAATTGAGCCAAGGGGCACCTCTAGCTGAGTGACACAAGTGGAGTTATTTACCCCAAACTGCAATTTATTCACAAGCCAGAGATTCTAAAAATAACTCACTATGCAAGCCAGAGTGGAACCAACCAGAGTTCCCATTTCACTAAGGTAAACAGCAGCTTCCCATCCCTCTACCTCAGCCCAGACCGTCTCCTGTCGCAGGCCTGGGGCTAGCACTCTTACCCTGAAAGCTCACCTCTGCCCACAGTTCCAACTGCCAGCTCCCATTTCATTCACATGAATCCCAGTAGGAACAATGGGAATGGTGGGAATGAGGTGAACAATGGGTGAGGATGTTCCAGGAATAATTAGAATCCATCCAATCCCAGGCGCTTGGCAGGGACCGAGGCGCCTCCCCACTCACTGGCATCAGTCCAGCTCCCCTCCCCTGCGGGCCATTCCCCTTCGCCTTACCTTGGCACGCTGGCCAAATACGTCACGAGTTTCCGCAGGTCTTCCTGTCTTATTCTGTCATGATTGCTGCGAGCAGGGAAGGTCAGGATGGGTCCACCTCGCTTATCACGGCCCCCTGCAGGGAGCAAGAGGAGGGAATTTAAGAAAAGCAGTCAGGAAAGTCAGCCAGAGAGGAAAAAGAATTCTATCTAGAGAACAGGTAGCAAGATGGTTTCTCTGTTCTCATAGAAATTGGTTACTGCTTAGGACAAAGGGTCTGGATGTAGGTAACATGTGTAACTTTGGGCAAGTCTTTTGATGCCTCTGCTGCCTTGTCTGTAAAAGGTAGATGAAAACAATAGTGGGCACACTGCAGGCCTATTGCAAGGATTCATGACATGGCACAAGGGGAAACGCGTTGAAAAGCTCTCTGTGCGTGTGAGGTAATAAGAAGGTGGCGATATCTATTCTTCTTGAAGAAACAGGCTGGGTAAAGTGCTTTGTTCTTTAGAAATTTAGCCTCCAGTTTACTTCTTGTTGCAGATTACTATGAGGTGGGGCGTGCTAGCGATGAACTGACTAGCATGGTGAGAAGGCCTTAAAGCACCTATTCAGGACGGCATTGCTGGGAGATGTTTGGACTCATGGAAAGGCACTGAGAGTTCTCTACACAGCCCAGAGGCTGCCTCTGCCTGCCTGCCTGCCTGCCTGCCTGCCTGCCTGCCTGCCTGAGATGCCACCTGCTACTCTTGCTGGAGGAGCATGTGCATCGTATAGGAAATAAGGATACTGGGATCTTAATCGCTGCAGACGCAGTGCACACTGGATTACAAATGCTTTCTAAATATCACAGAAAAAAGCTAGAAGGGCCATATCAAAATGACGATCGTTGTTGTTACATAGATGGTTATAAAATGGATAATAGATGGTTGCTTTTTGTTTCCTCTGCTTTCCAAACTTTCTGTTTACTATTTATTGTATTTTAAAATTCATTCATTAACAGACTATGATTAGGAATAGGACCAAGTTTCTGAGGAGGGTCAGTCAGCGATGAAGCTGAGGGGTGGTGACTATGCCTCTGAGGTGAGGGGCACTGACTATTCACAAAGGACACTTCAGCACCATGATCACAGATGCCCCAACATCTGTGGCAGCCACCACATCCTTAGAGTGGGACCAAGAGGAAGAGGGAAGAGGGGTCTGTATGGACAGAAGGGCTGGACAGAAGCCTGATGCTTAGGCCTCTCGTGAGGAATAAAGACAATCTTTTCTATCGGAGTAGCAAATTACACAGATGTGTACTCCTTTCCATTTTGTAACTCTAAGGTCTGCATGGTCTACTCCCTGAATCTTCTGAGTGTCAGCCATCTTAGCTCATATGACTTTTGGTTGACCTGAGTCTTCCAGCTTAGCTCACATAAACTTTAGTTGACCAGGAATCTTCCAGAATGTTAAACTTTGTTTCAAACTTACTGTTTTAGAAAGTAGCCAATGGCACAGTGTGAACCCAAGCCCTCACCAATCAGGGAAAGTGGCAGGATCACATTAGGGATAAAAACTGAGTGGACTGCCCACTTGGTGTGCTTACTGACCAGACTTTTTTTGTCAGTTGCCCACCCTTCTGCAGAAGTAAATTGCCTTGCTAAGTTACTTTCAACTCCCTTCCAAGTATGAGCCCAGGAATAGTGGTTCTCTCTGATAATGGGGTTCAGAAGCCACACAGATGGAGGGAGACTTGGAGAACAGTCCAGGATACCCTGAGAAGGAGACAGGAGGCTATGGGGAGGAAGGGATTAAACAAGATCAGGGCCACTGAGTGTGAGCAAGCCCATCCCTCCAACAGGGTGGATTTGTGCAGATATCCCTCAGCTGAACCCCAGGCCCCTGTTCCAAGACCTTCTATGCCACCAGCCTGAGTTCTTTGTACTGATGACCCCTCATCTCATCTGCTTTGAGAATGATTCCCATCTTCCAACTGTCATTGCACATGGAAGAGGAAGCAGACTGTTAAACAGAGGGTTCCTGAAAACTGTGAGGGCCCCTGACACCTCAGTCTTCCCCTCTTGATCTCATCACTCTCAGTATTCTCACACTTTGGTGGTTTTTTAGGTTACAGCTGACCTGACCTTCCTTCCTGACCTTCCATGGATGCCTGACAAGTAGGGCTATGGGAAGATAGCCCTACTATCTTCTACTACTGACTGGCAGAGGGTGACTAGGGTGGTTTGAGGGGCTGATCCTGCCAAGCTGAAGCTGGTACGGACCTTGGAGACAGTGGATGGTAGGGGAGGGTGAATGAGGAACAAAAGCTGGGGGCAATATAATTGCCCCCTCAGATGGATAAGGAGTCAAGAAGTGGCAGCAGGATCCAGGCTTGCACTTTCCAGGACAGAGAAGACCTTGCAAGACTGTAGGAAGAAGGGGAGCCAGCCTATAGGAAAAGGGTCACTGTGCTGGAAAGCAGGGTGGGGGGACAACAACAGAGAGATGCAAGGAGAGGGGTACAGCCCCCAGGGGTCAGAGCTGTCCTTTTCTCTGAGGCAGGCTGCAGAACTGAGGAAGGAAGAAAAAGAGAGATTGCCCTGGGGAGGGAGTGCTCAGTCTGCCTCAGGGACACTGATCAATGACATAGACCAACTGTCAGGGTCAAGGTAGGCTTCCAGTACTGAGGAGAGAGGCACAGAACCATCAGAGAGATTCTCAGTAGGACTGGGGATGATGGGGGCTCCAGGCAGGTATTGAGAGGAGTGGCCATGGTATCCTGCTAGACTCCAACTTCTGTAACAGCAGAATAGAACTAGTGTGTGGTGTGCGAGGGGAGGGTGGGGAAATGTCCTGCTGTATCACAAGATCCCAGAGAAGAGAGACCCTCTGATATCTGCCAACTGATAGGAGGATACCAGAAAGGGTCAAATGTAAAAGAACAAGACCACAGACATATCAAGGGTCAAGGCCATGGATGACCACGGCAGGGAGGGGGAAGACTCTAGTGCCAAGGAGGCTGAGCAGCCATGAAGCTGTAGGATTTGATCAGTAATTGACATGGATGCTGAAATTAGAGGGTGATAAGCAGAGAAGAATGAGACCCTCCTGCCCAGGTCAATGTGGATTATGGAGGTGGATGCCAGAGAGTGGGAGACAAATTTTAATGTGCATGCACACATGTGCACACACACACAGAGGTTTTTTTTTTTTGGTTTTGTTTTTTAAGGGAATGAAGTTAGTCCACAGTTGGAAAATGCCAAGTTAAACAAAAATGAAGTTTTTTACTCTAGGACTTCCCAGGTTCTTAATGTGCTTTCATGGATGTTCCAGATGTGGGGGCTATCCTATGCAGCATTTCCAATTTTGTTGGAGAGTAGATCCCTTTCTCTTTCTCGAGGATCATCTTGTGGGACTGTTGTTCTATGGAACCCACATTGAGATACTTGGGTCCAGGGCAGAAAAAATTGTGCCCCAGTGGCATGGAGTTTCCCTGGGAAAAAGGGAAAATGAGGCTGCTGAGAGATGAGGATGCAAAGAGGAATCACCAGTCAAAAGGAAATGTGCGTGTACATGAAGATCCCAGGGGTGAAGCGGGCGCTGAGGCAGAAGCTGGGATAGAAGGCACCATGGTGCAGTGAGTGGGAGGCTGGGGGCCCGCAGGCTGTGAATGATGGAGCTGGTAGGGCTGGATGGGAGCAGGGAGGCTCACTGAGGGACAGACGCAACCCTGTCTCACACACGCCCACACACAAAGCAGAAGCCGTTGGGCTGCCCTGGCTGATTCCAGATGTCCGTTGCCATGGCAGCACACTTTGCTCTTGCCCAGCCAAAGCTGGGGGCACCGGCCAGGAGGGCGGCACAACTAATGCCCTGTTTCTCTGCCCACCACCCTCCTTGCTTTGCTCTTTTCTTTCAGTAAGCAATGCACCTATTATGTGGCATTATTTAATTTGGGGTTTCTTTATTTTGTTTTATTTTGTATTCCATCTCTTAAAAGCTTAGGATGTATGGGTTTTTTTTTTGGTGGTGGTATTTTTGTTTTTTGTTTTTTCTTTAGATGCAGCCAGTCATTATCTCCCTGGCACCCTCAGTGCCCTTCTCAGGCATGGAAAGGCAATGTTCCCTGAGCCCCAAAGCTCCTGGAACACAGGCACTGATGAACAAGGCTTAACCCAGGCTGCGCACCAGGTTGCTGGGCTCACACAGACATGCAAGGGGAAGCTGCACACCCCTAGCCCCTTCCTCCAGCTCTGGGAAGTTTCTGTTTGCCTCATCCCTGACTTTTCCTGGCAGGTTTCTATGAGCTCCATGAAGACAACACCCTACCAGTTGGGAAGGTCCTCCCTAGGTATGGCTGGGCCTCAGGGCTCCAGCCAAATGAACATGGGGGAAAATAAGTCAAGAACAATCAAACAAGGACCCCATGGTCAGAGTGTGCCACCTCTGTCCTCATATGCCCCAAACTGATGTGGAACAGGATGGTGTCAGAGGCTACACATTAAATCCAGAAAGGCCTCCTGGAGGAAGCTTCTGGTCCAGGAGGCCTGGAGCAGAGCTGCCAAGCTGGGGCAATTTGTTAGAGAGCAATGGGAAACGAACACATTTCCAAACAAACTACACATGGCTGGCTTCCAATAAAACTTTATGTACAAAAACCAGTGGATGGACCATAGGCCGTAGATTGCTGACACCTGAATTATGTTAAGATGTCCAGGTGCACAAGATGGGAGGGGAAGAAAAGTCAGGAATAAATATTTGTAAGTCACTATTCAGCAGAAACTAGAAAAAAACACCTCAACACAAACACCCGAGTTCCCTTTGCTAGAAAAGAGAGATAAAAAGACTTTTTTTCCTTTCCTTTTTGTACTGGGGATTGAACCCAGAGCCTCACACATGCTAGGCAAGCTCTTGACCACTGAGCTATACCTCTAGGTCTTATGGTTTTATTTATTTATTTATTTATTTTTTGGCGGTACTGGGGATTGAACGCAGGGGCATTCTACCTCCGCGCTACACCCCCGGCCCTATTTTTTTATGCTTTATTTTTGAAACCGGGTCTCACGAAGTTGCGGAGGGCCTCACTAGGTAGAGAGAGAGAGAGAGAGAGAGAGGGAGAGGGAGAGGGAGAGAGGAAAGAGATATATATATATATATATATATAGATAGATAGATAGATCGCACACGCGCGCATGCGCGCTGAGGCTAGCTGCGAACCCGGATCCTCCGGTCTCCGCCTCCCAAAGTACTAGGATTACAAGCGTGCGCCACCATGCCCGGCCTTATAGTTTTATTTTGAGACAGAGTCTCCCTAAGTTGCCAAGACTGGCCTCGAACTTATGATCCTCCTTCCTCAGCCTCTCTAATATCTGGGATAACAGGCATGCACGACTGTGCTTGGAAAAAAATTTTAATCTCCTGTCCATGGCTCACTCAGAAATGAATGGAGTAAAACCTTGGGGCACATGCGAGGTGGACAGCCTCTTCCAGCTGGAGCCCCTCTCACAGGGCCTCAGCAGCTCCTGCCAGGCCAGGGAGGGCGAGGAGGGAGAGAGGGGTGTGTGAAGTGTTGTGCCCACCTATGGTTGTATCTTCCAGTACCTCCAGCTGGGGCAGAGCCCTCCTTTCTCTATCCATCTGCCTCTGCAGAAAGGAAGAAGCTGGCACGCCAGGCAGAGTATCTGTCCCTCACTTTTTTCTCACTATCACACACAGAAGTGTCTGAATGGATGTGCAAACACAACTTCTCTAGGTCCATTACAAAAGAAATCACAAATACTCACCAGACACGAAGGCCACTTTTTCCTTTAAGATGGGAAGGACATCTGAAGCTTTCAAACCATCATTCCGAAAAGACCCTGTGGGATGACAAAACAGAAGGTTCAGGGTGAAAGAGGCCAGCAGCCTAATCCCTGCATCCCACCCTCAGTCTCCCAACCCCAGCATCCGTCAGAAGGCCCCGTAGCCCAACCTGATGAGGGAGAAGATGCAAAACAGAAAGGATCCTGAGGACAGGCAGCAGGGGTGACCAGGGATGAAGCCCTCCTGGTCCTTCTCAAGAAGAGAACAGTCCAAATCGCCTCTCACCACACTTAGGAAGCCCCAGGCCCTGGGGGCAACCCAACAGCCCTGTTGCTGTTGAACAACTTGAAGATTGGGGGCTTTTTAAAAAACATTTTTGAGCCAGGTGTGGTAGCACACACCTGTAATCCCAGCTACTCAGGAGGCTGAGGCAGGAGGATCATAAGTCTGAGGCCAGCCTGGGCAACTTACCAAGACCTTGTCCCAAAATAAAAAATAAAAAGGCCTAGGGAGATAGCTCAGTAGCGGTGTGTCCATGGGTGATTCAATCCCCAGTACAGCAAAAACAAAAAACATATGAACAAACCCCACAAAAAATAAAACAAAAATGAAATAAAACAACCCCCCCAAAAGCATTTTTATGCCTCTAGTGTCTAGCACATGTCTGCTACCCAGTAAGCACTCAGCAAATATCTGCTGGATGAGTTCCTTAAGATCAAGATGGATCACAATGCCCTAAATAATTTTTCTTGTCTTTCCTCTAAGGGGCACAGTGATTATTAGTCTTCATTTTTCAAATGGGAAAAGTAAACCACAAAAATCCCATAGCTGGAAGCAAAGTTGTTGACAATACCCCTCTGTGCCCTTCTTCCTCCTCCCCATCAATGTATCATCATCAGTGCACAATGCAGGGGGCGGGGAGAGGAGAGGTACAAGTCTCCTGGGAAGGAAATGTACTCCCTTTAGCTTATTCTCTAAGTCTTACTTCCCAGTTGGAAAGTTCTTTCTAGGACCTAGCTGAGCTCCTGTTAGGGGGCTAGAGGCAGAGACCTGGGACTTACAACAAAAGAGAAAACAATGGTGTGCCTGCAGAAACAGTAGCCTTGAGAGGACAACCCAGCCCAGCATGACATGTGTGGGAAGGGAGGACCCAGGTCCACACACACATGAACCCCAGGCTAGCCCACTGCACCCAACTGTTAACCCAAGTCCCCCACAAGGACTCTCGGGGAGAACCACCCAAGCTGTAACTGGGGTCTCTGTGTGTATCACCACTACAGACACAACATAGATGACCCCAAGAGGCAAGCAGTTCTATGTCATCTCAGTGTGACAGAACCCCAGATATCCCCTCTAGTGTCTTTGTCCCTGTGGCTTCTCTCTTGGGGTCCAGATCTGACAATCCTCAGAGGACAGTGCCATGCTGAATGAGACAGTCCCACTCAGTTCCTTAAGATCAAGATGGATCTTGATCTTATCTCTAATGTTTAGAGATCTCAATCTCTAAACATTGACTCTTTCAAGAGATCCACACTGAATTTCTATAGAAAAAAAATTGAGATGAAAAATTAAATTCAGTCCTGTCTTTTCCCACATTATTTACAAGTTTGAAATAAGCAAGGCCAAACTAGTGAGATTTTACTGTATCACAAGAGTCAACATAACTCTCTTCTCTCCTAAACTTCTGTCCTAGTTTTCCTACTGCTCTTTCTCTCTTCTTCTCCATCCCTACAGGGTATACAAGAGGGCCCTAATTTTAAACAGTCCCAGATCTTAAGGAACAGTTTTGAATTTTCTATAATGAAAGAAAAAGATTCCCACTCCCACATACAGAGAGGGAAAGAGAGCTCCCAGCCTTACCCCTTCCACCCCACACATCATTCCCCTTCTCGTTCCAGGACCCAGACCTGAGGGACACTGGCAGCTTGTCCATGTAGCTGGTGAGCATGAGCTTCAGTGTCAATGCCTCGGGATGAGCTGCTCTAAGATTTCTAGGGCTTCCACTTCCCACGCCAGAGTCCTCCCCACCAGTTCTGACCACTGCTGGACTATCTGCCTAGTTGTGTGTCAACCATAAGAAAACCCAAAGTACGCAGATTGACAAAATCCATAACTGGGAGGTAGTCATTTCCAACAACAAGATTTTTCACATTATAAAAGGGTTTGCTCCAGGGTCTCTTTAAATAAAAGTTTCCTTAGTGGTTTAAATTAGTTTTTCATTTGCCAAAAATTGAATTACAAATAACTTTTCAACAATACATGTATTATATAAAGCCAAGTAGAGCTAAACTAATTAGCCCAGCAGCTCAGAAACTGGTGACCTTGCATATAAAACCTATTTGCACTGGCTGGAGATACTATGTATCCATTCCCCAGGGCTCTTGTGAAACCAGCTGTTGGAATATATAATAAAGGGTAAGTCCATTGAACGCTAACTCAAACGGGACTGATGAAATAGCAATGTGTTGTCACTCTCCGGTACATGTCTCGGTAGACTCCTAGTAAATGTTCAATAAATATTTGATGAAAGAATAAATGACTGACTGAAAGTTAACCCTTCCTCAAGTGACTCACTCAAGGTGACTGGCCTCAACTGCCACACTAAGCCCTGGTGATCTGTGTCACTGATCTCCGGGGAACCGCTCGGCTCTAATACTCTGAGACTTCCTGAATCTTTTCTTCATATTTATTGGTCCTTCAGATCCACAGATTATCAGATCCATCTGCTTTGAAAGGAAGTATTGGGAACCAATTCCCCAACAAGACTCAGTGTGTGTTGGAAAGATAAAACAACCGTTGCCTGCTTCCTGCTTCCCAACTCGTTCTTTTTCTGGAATCAGCCTGGAGATTGAGATGCTTGGGACAGGTCACTCCATTTTGCAGGTAGCCCAAATTGCCAAGATGGGAGAAGAGTGATGGAAAGACTGCTGTGAGGCAGCCACTCTGAGTGCTATTTCTGAAACAAGGTATATTTGATAGCGCTCTTAGGCCATAAACACTAGACCAGTGGTGGAGCAGCTTCCTCCTTTAAAAGAAAAGCCTGTTGAAACAGCAGGCTCTTTGCTACCACTAAAGAAGTCCCGAGAAACAGAAGCCCCTAGGTCCTTGGAGTTACTTACTGTAGAGGAAAACAAAACAAAACAACCAAGCGGGCACCCTGGTGGCCCTGACCCAACGTGGGCGTTGTGCTTCCTCTTAAGGACAAAGGCTGCTTCACTGGCATTCAGCGCTAATCCCACCCCATTCCTGTCCTGCTGCTGGCAGAATTAAGAGCCTGCTGTTCTATTAATTAGCAACGTTGAAATGCTCTGCATCTATTCCAGGAAGTAAAGACTACCACACCATTTCCCCAGGATCCTCCAGCATGGGTCTCTCCAAGCTCCACTTCTGCTCCTCCTCACCCCAAAAGTGTTATGCTCAGGATACAGCTGCCTAATCCTCCCCACATTTTCCTCATTACCCTTTCCCACGATGTAAAGCACCAGGCATCCTTGTTCTGGCTTCCAGCCTCCATGTACAGTCCCACATGAGAATGGCAGGACTGGCCCTTGTGCCATGGGCTCTGCTCATGGTTTTATGGGTCTGGGAAAATCAGTGAATCCCCCAGGGTGGCAGGGTGCCTAGTGCTCCAGGCTAACCTCCTTCAGAAAGCGCTCCTGACTTCGACTACTGAGTGAGCATTTCTTGAGCATTTGAAGGTGTAAGCAGCTCTTTATTACTTTTTGGTTCCTTGATTGGCACTTATTTAGAAGTGACTGTCTAACCTTGTTTCAAGTGGGCCTGAGCCCTGTTTCATCAATAAGATGACAACTTTCCCAGTGCCCAGGTTGCTACCTGCTCTTTCCACTCCATCCCTGTGGTGTCCAGCACAGGGGGGCCCCGACACTCTACAGGTGATGACCTGTCTTGATAACAGCTCATTGTCCTATTTGTCTACATGTCTATCTCTCTTTAGAAGCCCCTTGGGGAGCAGGATTCATATTTCATCTTAGTATCACCAGAGCCCAACATAAGGCCTAGCACATAACTGCCCAAGGAAGAATTGGTGAAAAATGGACCCTGGGAACAGGAAAATGTCAAAATTTCGCCCAAACCAGGGTTGATCAAATGAGTTCTTAGAAGTCTCAATTGCAGAACACCTATTGGTGACACAGCACCACTTTGAAAGGAAAGTCCTAAAGTCTTGCTACTCAAAGTAATCAGCATCACCTACATCCAGGACCTTGCTAGAAACGCAGATTCTCAGGGCCCAACCCAGACCTACAGAGTCAGAAACTGCATTTTAGCAAGAGCCCCGTGTGACTCACAGTGCACATTACATCTCAGGAAGCACTGGAACCTGAAGAGTGCTTCCCTAGTCCAGAGTTGCCTGAGAAGTACAGAGAGAGAAACGCCTCCTCCACCCTGATCTAAACCGGGCCTTTGAAATCCGATCAAATGCTTCTCTGTGCCCTCCTGCCCTGCCATGGGAAGACCCCTCTCCACTGCCTGGAGATTCTGCACATTGCCTTGTAACTCCTCACTCGCATTCAGCACCACTGGAATAGAAAGGCTATCTAGGAGACCGATAATTCCCTCCTCCAGTGCCTCAAAGTAAGACCATGTCTTGTTTTGTTGTGAGCAGGAAGGTTTATAAATTGTGCCTGTCCAAGTGGCTCAGAATCTGGTCATTTAAACCACTCCCTCATGCATGGGATGTTTTAATTTCACAACAAATCTTCTGTCTTGCCCTCAAAACTCTGCCTTCTCAACTACTCTCAGAACCATAAATATCACCATCAATCATACTTATATAGCAAGATGCCATCTCTGAGTTGGCCCTGGAGGACAGAGGAGCCAGTTTTTGCCTCTTTATCCCATCTGCTCCCCCATGGACAGGTACAAAGCCCTGAACACTGGGCAGCACTGGACAAGGAACAGAGAAAGGAGTGGTGTCCCACCCTGGGGACGCTACATCTAATGAGCACACAGCATTCATCTCATGAAATTCTCTCCCTTGGAGGGGAGACCCAGTTTCTGCCCCCTGGGAGTTCCCAGCCTAATAAAATAGTCAGTGTCCATTTCCTTTGACACTAGGAAGCTACTAGACTCTGAATAAAAGATTCTGAGATTCTGATAAGGACCTAACACCCTGCCCCAAAATGGCCTTTCTTTTTTTTTTTGCGGTACCGGGGGTTGAACCCAGGGGCATTCTACCTCCGTGCTACACCCCCGGCCCTATTTTTTATACTTTATTTTGAAACCAGGTCTCACGAAGTTGCGGAGGGCCTCACTAGGTAGAGAGAGAGAGAGAGAAAGACAGGAAGAGAAAGCTGAGGCTGGCCGCGAACCTGGATCCTCCGGTCTCTGCCTCCCAAAGTACTGGGATTACAAGCGTGCGCCACCACGCCCGGCC
>PVJS01050612.1:0-14257 GCA_004027185.1 Glis glis | reverse complement strand
TAGTCCCAGGTTCTGATTGCACGTGGAGAGTCAGAGGAACCAGTAGCTGGTCGAACGGTCTAAGAGCTGGAGTCTTAGGATCGGAGCAACCACTAATTCAGTCCCAGTCCAAGATGTGAAGATCAGGAAGCTCTTCGGAGAAACGATGGTGGAGTTTCAGTTCCAAGAGCTGGAGGCCGAGAAGATCAAGAAACTCTTCAGAGAAAGGCGAAACCGGCGGCCGACGATCTCAGGCGAGAGCAGATGCATTTTTCCTCGGAAAGAGTCGCACACACTCTACGCGGCTTCTACCTCTTTTATCTAAGTCCCCACCTATCAGAATCCTGCTGCCTACATTCAGGGCAGGGCTTTCTGTTTAATCTGCTGTTATACACCCAAAATCACATAATCTTGGGTGTGTCATGATCAGGTCAAGTTGACAACCTAGATTAACTATCACACCAGGTGTGGTGGTACACACCTATAATCCCAGTACTTGGGAGGCTGAGACAGGAGGATCACAGACAGGTTCCAGGCCAGGTTCACTTAGTGAGATCCTCAGCAACTTAGCAAGATCCTGTTTCAAAATAAAAAGGGATAGGGATGTAGCTTGGAGGTAAAATGCACCTGGGTTCGATCCCAATGCCAAAAAAAAAAAAAAAAGAAAAGAAAAGGAAGGAAGGCCATCCCTCCTGCTGCTTTGGGGTGAGCCCTCCTTGTGGACTGAGGGGAACACCAAAGCCCAGCTACCAGGCCTCTATATCCCCTACAGGCAGCAGAGAGGCATGTAAGGGCCACTAGAGGCCTGCTTCTCCAAGGATGTGGGGAACAGGTGCTGTCTACAAAGAGTATCCCAAGGAGGCTGCTGAGCCTGGGAGGGTGAAGGATTGGGAAGGCTTGCAGCATGGGAAGTTGCCTGAGGTGCAGGCACTATAACACCCCACCTTTCTCAGAAGAGCCTTCTGGCCCCCTCCCCCTCAACTATGGCTAAGGGCTAGGGATCAGAACAGAGGAGGGAGGTGCAGATTCTGCCCTCAGGAACTTGCAAAGCACTGTGGCAACACAGCCCACCCAGGGCCTTGTGCTCTCGATGGCCTGGAGAAACACAGACAAGGCCACAGTTTCTCGCCCAAATATTCTAGACTTCTCTCTTCCCCCTCAACAACAAGCATGTGTTTGTGCCCACTGCCTCATTTTAAAAGAACAAAGTCACCAAAATGTTATATATCCTTCCCTTGCTGGGTCACCAGCAGCCACACAGATCCTGGGCCTGACACTGTGGGGCCGGTCCTGGAGCATTCTACTTGCCTGTCTGTTTATATTCTGCATCCCCAAAGGCAGAACAGGCAGCAGCTTGGCTCCTCTCTGCAATCCTCATGCCTTGGGCTTCCACTTTGCAGTGTCTGGCTAAAATACAACGATTCCTAGGATGGTAGCGTCCATATCAAGGGGTGGTCATCAGTTTCTCGGGGAGAATATAGGCAGCTCCAGAGCCCAAGGCAGGCCTGGGCAGGACCCTGGATCTTGTAACAGAGGAGGGTTTTTTGGAAGGGTAGCAAAGCTTTATAAGGATGCTGGGCAGCACAGGGCCCAGGGGTGGAGGTTAGTGAGGAGAGTGACAAGGGAGATTGAAAAGTTTGCACACCGTAGACAATACACAGAATGCAAGCTTTCCTAGCTTTCTTGTCATCTGTAGCAGCAAGTGTCTGGGCAGCACAAAACTAACTAGCCACCTGCTAATTTGCCATTGTCTTCTTTTTTTTTTTTTCGGTACTGGGGATTGAACCCAGGGGCATTCTACCTCCGAGCTACACCCCCAGCCCTATTTTTTAGTCTTTATTTGGAAACCAGGTCTCACGAAGTTGCAGAGGGCCTCACTAAGTAGCTGAGGCTGGCCGCAAACCCAGATCCTCCGGTCTCAGCCTCCTAAGTACTGGGATTACAAGCGTGCGCCACCACGCCCGGCTGCCATTGTCTTCTCACCTACTGTATCCGGCCAACCTTTCAGGTTCTCCCAGGAGACATTCTTTAGGACTCATCTGAGAACTGGAGAAGTCCTCAGTAGGGCTCTTCTTTTGTCCATGGCTGAGCCTTGACATCTGCCTGGCTTGGCCAGATAGCTCTCTGATTCTGCGAAGGAACTTGTCCAGCTCTAGGGGAAATGGAGGGAGAAGGCCCGTCTCAGGGAGCACCCACTCTGACTTAATCACAGGAACCTAGAAAGACCTTTCCTAATGAGTACACAGGCAGGCCTAAGCAGCAGGGTAACTAGTAGGAGAGTTTGGAGAGGACTCCTGTAGGTCTAAGGAGATTGTGGTGGGCTTTCTGGAGGAGCCTAGATCACACAGGACTTTGAAGACAGACATCTAGTTGGGTATTAGTGGGACCAAGATCCTTGGCTCCTCTGCCCAGGTCAGCATCTCTGTCCCATGGTATATGGGTCTGCCCCTCCCTCCCCGAGTGCCCAGCCTGCTGCCAGGGGTAAATGTTCCCAGAAGCCCAGAGGACAGTTGGGAAGGCTTGCTTCAGGGCCCAGAGCAGCCCCTGTGCTCACTTGCTAACAACTGTCTGTCTCTCTGCTTTCTCCCCACAGGACCCAGCCGCCGCCTCCATCTCAGACGGAGACTGTGACGCCCGGGAGGGTGAGTCAGTAGCCATGAATTACAAACCATCCCCGCTCCAGGTGAAGCTGGGTGAGTGTGTCGGGGGGGGGGGGTGAGGGAGATGTGGGGAGTGGACAAGGTGCTTTGGGCTAGGTCTACAGTGAGGTGCCACAAATAAAGCAACTCAGGCCAGATGATTCCAAGACTCAAGCCACTAAGTCATTGGCACTGCCAAGCACCTTATCTCCTACAAGGCAAAGAAAGCACTTACAGTTCACTGCAGAATCCAAGGACTCTCAGAGGCATCTCAGGCCAACAGGGCTCCAGGGATTCCAGGAAAAAAGCATGGAATGCCTGGGATAAAAGCACAGAGGAAAGGACGTAGAAGTCCCATAAAACACTGGATCAGGCTAAGAGGAGGCTACCTTAGAGGTGGGGCATCAGTTATTATGTCCGAGGGATAGAAAGGAATGAGGATTCCCCCAGTCCATCCTCATCCCACCTGGAGATCTCAGGGCCTAGTTGGCTCCTGTCTAGGGGGGCTGCCCCTTATTTTCTTAGTAAACCCAAATATTTCCCACCTTTCCAAATATTTCATCACCTTTCCCTTGGGGGTTTATTTCCTGTTCACTCTGATGTCAGTTTAATGTGTAGCGGGATCAATTGAAGTCACTGGCCCCCAACTGCTGCCCACAGCTCCTGCAGCTGTAGCTCATGCCTCTCGCTATGCTGAACACTGACCCTCTCCCTTCAAGGACTAAAGTTTCACTGACCCCAGGCTGCTGCAGCTAAGACTTTTATGGAAAAAATTGGTTTCATAAAGACAAATACAATACAGTACTCACAGTGCACACAATCAAATACAGGCCATCACTGTCCTTCAAAACTTCTCTGTAATCCCAGCCACCCTCCCAGTCATCTTTCTCCTCAGGCTCCCGCTGTCCACCAAATACAGGGCCCTTCCTCAGTCCTAAGAGCCCCTTCGTGTGTGTGTGTGTGTGTGTGTGTGTGTGTGTGTGTGTGTGTGTTACTGGGGGTTGAACCCAGGGTCATTCTACCTTTGAACTATATCCCCACCAGCTCTTTTTTATTTTGAAACAGGGTCTTGCTAAATTAGCATGTGCTGGCCTCGAATCTGCAATCCTCCTGTCTCAGCCTCCCAAGTACTGGGATTACAAGTGTGTACCACCACTCCCAGCTCCCGTCTCTTCAACAGCCTTCTCCCTCCACATCTGCTGGGTCTCCTTTCCACAGTGTCCTGTTCTTTTATTGGTTTTTTGGGGTTTTTTTTGTGGTACTGGGGATTGAACCCAGGGGCATTCTGCCTCCGAGCTATACCCCCGGCCCTATTTATTTTATTTTTATTTTGAAACAGGATCTCACTAAGTTGCAGAGGGCCTCACTAAGTAGCTGAGGCTGGCTGCGAACCTGCGATCCTCCTGTCTCAGCCTCCCAAGTACTGGGATTACAAGTGTGCGCCACCACGCCTACCTTAACAGTGTCCTGTTCTTGACACTTTTTTTAAATTTTACTTATATAGCTGGAAGCAGTGCAATTCCAGTTACTCAGGGGGCTAAGGAAGGAAGATTGCAAATTTGAGGCCAGTCTAGGCAGTTTAGCTAGAACCTGTCTCAAAAGAAAAAATAAAAAGGGATAGGGCCAGGCGTGGTGGCGCACGCTTGTAATCCCAGTACTTTGGGAGGCGGAGACCAGAGGATCCCCCGGGTTCACGGCCAGCCTCAGCTCGCGCATGCGCACGCGCACACGCGCGCACGCACTCTCTCTCCCTCTCTCTCTCTCTCTCTCTCTCTCTCCCTCTCCCTGCTCTCTCTCTCTCTCCTTAGTGAGGCCCTCGGCAACTTCGTGAGACCCGGTTTCAAAATAAAGTATAAAAAAATAGGGCCGGGGGCGTAGCGCGGAGGTAGAACGCCCTTGCGTTCAATCCCCGGTACTGCAAAAAAAGGATAGGAATGCAGCTCAGTGGTAAAGCACCCCTGGATTTGATCCCAAGTACTGCAAAAAAAAAGGAAATAAATAAAAATTTAGACTGGGCATGGTGACACATGCCTGTAATCCCAGTACTTGGGAGGTTGAGACAGGAGGATCACAGGTTTGAAGCCAGCCTCAGCAACTCAGTGAGGCTCACATCAACTTAGTGAGACCCTGTTTCCAAATAAAAAATAAAACAGGTCTGGTGGTGTATCCCAGAAGTAGAATGCCCCTGGGTTCAATTCCCACTACCACAAAAAAAAAAAAAATTAGGAGATTGAACCCAGGGCCTCCTGTATGCTAAGCAAGAGTTCTACCACTGAGCCCCAGCCCCATAGTCCTGTTGTTTTAGTCAACTTTTTTTTCTTTTACCTTGCGTCTCTCCTTCCAAACCATATCCAGGGAACCCTTCGAGCTGATTTTCTAAACAGAAGGGCATGTCTCTCAGTGGAATTTTTCATCTTCAAAATCAGACTCAAATTAAAGCCAGTTTTGTTTGTAATTGTTTAATTTATTATATTTTAATGAGTATAAGTTCTCCTCTACTGTCCCCCATCACATTCTCTTCCCCAGAGGTAATCATTCTAAACTTTGTCATGTATGTACTTTTTTTGTATTTTAACATAGTGGTATCATATTGTACATATTTTCTGAAACATATTCCCCTCTCCACCACATAATGTCTTGCCACTTTCAATATCAGTATATAGTGAATGACTTCCTTTTCTTACTTTTTTCTGCAAAATTCAACTTTTTACTGAACATGTTATAAGAGTTTTCGTCAAAAAGACCAAAGTCCATATCATCATCAGACTCCAGATTCTTCTTTCTTTGCTTCCACTTTCTTCTCCTGGGCGGGAGCAGCAGTGGTGGAGGGGCGGGACCTCCTGTTGGTGCAGCACCAGGTGCAGGAGCAGGTCCACCAGCCCCTACATTGCAGATGAGGCTCCCAATGCTGACATGACATTGGCCAGAGCCTTTGCAAACAAGCCAGACCAAAAAGGTTCGACATTTACACCAGCTGCTTTAACAAGGGCATTGATTTTATTCTCCATTACTGTCATCTCATATTGGTGCAGGATGAGGGCAGAATAGATGTGGGTGAGCTTGGAGATGGAGGCCATGGTGCAGGTTGCTGGGTGCGGTGCTAGTCACCAGCTGAGCTGAGGGCCTTGCCCCAACACAGCCTTAGCTTCCTCAGAAGAACCCAGCACCTTGGCGGCAGCTGAGGAAAGGGGGTGACTTCCTTCTTTTATTTTTTTTTTTATTTTTTTAATTTTTGCAGTACCAGGGATTGAACCCAGGGGCATTCTACCTCCGAGCTACACCCCTGGCCCTATTTTTTATCCTTTATTTTGAAACCGGGTCTCACGAAGTTGCAGAGGGCCTCACTAAGTAGCTGAGGCTGGCCTCGAACCCGGATCCTCCGGTCTCCGCCTCCCAAGTACTGGGATTACAAGCGAGCGCCACCACACCCGGCTGACTTCCTTCTTTTAAATGGTTGCAAAATAGTTCTTAGTTTGATTTTTGCCAGGTTATTACTTTCATTTTTCACTATTTCAAACAATTTTAGCATGCTTTTAAATAACATTTTCTTTTCTACCCATTACATTACCACCAAAGCTCCTCAGGAAAATTCACAACTTGTTCCAGCTGCACTAAGGAAAATCACTACCAAGAACTATAAGGCAAATTGCACCCCCTAGAGGCTTTGGGGTGGTAAAGGCAGCTGCCGCCCCCAGAAAGAGGCTGGAAAAAGCTGAAGGAGCCAGATGAACAGGGGCAAAGAAAGAGGGTCAGAGACCAGGAGATGAGAGATTCAGAGACATGGAGGTCAGGGGGCATTTTAAAATGAGTTATAGAAGCTGTAAAGGCCCTTCTCATCCTGAGGCTGTGGAGCACGTGGTTATTTTCTGAGGCAACTTCCCTGGTGTCCCTTTCACACAACATTCCGTTTTCCTAGATCTAGGCTTTACTTGAGATGAATAGGAAAGAGTAGATGGCCTCCTCCAGGACCTAGGTGGCTAGCTCTGATGGGAACAGTTATCATATACCAAGCAGTGGGTCACCCAGTGGGTAGCCCCACGGACCTTGTAGGCGCTGGACCCTTGGAAAACTCGAGGCTGGCAGGAGTCAGGAGCATCGCTGCTGCATTGCAGCCGAATGGGCTCCCCTGCCTCCCAACCTCTACCCTCCAGCCCCTTTCTGCCCCTCCAGCTCTACTTCCTTCAGTGGCTTCTTTTTCTTCTCACTAATTCCATACTCCTCATTCCGATATTCAAGGCCTTCATATTATGAGTTTGTAACCAGAGGGAGTCTCTAGCCCCTTTAACACAGGATTTGACACATGATTGGTAACTTGGATGTATGTTGAGTGACTAAGTGCCTGAATAAATGGCTCCTTTTCCAACCTCACCTCTCTCTCTCTTCATGCCTCCATCCCATCCAAACGCACACTTCACTTATGCTCACTTCTTTTTTGTTTGTTTGTTTGTTTATGGTACTGGGGATTGAACCCATGGGCATTCTACCTCTGAGCTACACCCCCAGTCCTATTTTATGTTTTCTTATTTTGAACCAGGGTCTCACTAAGTTGTGGAGGGTCTTGCTAAATTGCTGAGGCTGGCAGCAAACCTGCGATCTTCCTGTCTCAGCCTCCCAAGTACTGGATTACAGGCATGCACCACCATACCCAGCTAGGCTCACTTCTTTTTTTTTTTTTTTTTTTTTTTTGCGGTACAGGGGCGTTCTATCTCTGCGCTACACCCCCGGCCCTATTTTTTATACTTTATTTTGAAACTGGGTCTCACGAAGTTGTGGAGGGCCTCACTAAGTAGAGAGAGAGAGAGAGACAAGAAGAGAGAGAGACAGGAAGAGAGAGAGAGCTGAGGCTGGCCGCGAACCCGGATCCTCCGGTCTCCGCCTCCCAAAGTACTGGGATTACAAGCGTGTGCCACCACGCCCGGCCTTAGGCTCACTTCTAAATACAATTTTTTACATGCTATCCCTCCTTACTAGAATGCCCTCTTCTCTCCAGCTCATAGTCACCCACAAGGAGCCCTCCCTGACTGTTCCATCTTCTGTGATCATCTCTTCCTCTCCAGCCTTTCCTTCCATCAGCACACACTGACTGCCCCTCATGGGAGCTGTGGCTCCTACAAGGCAGGGATCAGGATCCTCCTTTTGCCCCCCATGATCTACCTCTAATTGTACAGAACCAAATACCATCTCCAGCGGAGGTCTGGAGTTGAGATCTCTACCTCAGTCCATAGAGGAACAAGGGGTTTCACAATGGAGTCCCAGCCCTGGCTGCCCTAAGAGGTAAGACTGGGTGGCCCTGGGGCAGGACACAGCTTCCTTCCCATGTTCCCCTTCAGAGAAGCAGCGGGAGCTGGCCCGGAAGGGCTCCCTGAAGAATGGCAGCATGGGCAGCCCTGTCAACCAGCAACCCAAGAAGAACAATGTCATGGCCCGGACGAGGTAGAGACCCTCTCTACCCCAGCTAGACCTTCCTTTCCTCTCCTCCCTCCTCAGGCGAGATCCACAGCGGGGAGGGAGGGAGGAAGAGAAGGAGGTGGTGGGGTGGGGGCCAGCCCAGTCCCCTGCCAGGTTTATGTGTTCCAGTTGCCATTCCATCTCAAAAAATTCTTCACTCAGGCTGGTCGTCCCCAATAAAGGATACTCCTCACTTGACCAGAGCCCAGATGAGAAGCCACTGGTAGCTCTTGACACGGACAGGTGTGTACTCACGGGTCTGGGGGCAGCTGGGCAAGCAGCACGAACCTGTGTGAACACATGCAGGTCACAACTGCTGTATTACCAGAATTGGGTTATTCCTTGGCTAGGAGCCTTCCAAGGGAATGGGAAAAAAATTTTTTACAGGAAAAGGAGTGGGCAGAGAGAGGAAAGGGGGGGCAAAAGAGTCTGCTGCTCTCCTGGGACAACCTCAGTAGAACCTGATGTCTCTGGACGGCAGAATAGATGCTTAATGTCCTGCCCCTTCTAAGAGAAGAGCCCACCTCCTCAGAAAACACCTGGCTAGACCAAGACTTGGGGAAAACCCAACAAGCCCGGGTGATTTGAACCTAAAAAAGCCGGGGGAGGGGGTAAAAGGAGTTGCAGCTCTGTTTAGAAGGAAGTTAGGGTGATAATTTATTTGGAAGGGTGGGGCTAGGGAATCTGTCTTTAAAAACCTACATTTGCATAGCAAGCACAGATTTTATTTAAATCCTGCTGTTTGGAGCTGTGCGGGCGGGGTGTGGTATTGACTGCTGGGGGTGAGGGGGGTTTTCTATTTAATTTCCCTGAATCACTTCCCCCTCTGCCCTCTTTTCTCCACGCCAGCGATGATGACTTTGACATGTCTAGATATTCCTCCTCTGGCTACTCCTCCGCTGAGGTGAGGCCCCACCCCTTGCCACCCTAGACACACTGGAGCAGGACCACCTCTATTCAGCAGCAGGGGTGAGGCCTATGCCAAAGGACTCCGGGAGAGGAGGAATAGGCACAGCTGGGCGGAACCCTGTGGGCGCGGAGCTCCCTGGTGTGGAGCGGGGCCTGGGGCAGGAGAGCATCTGGAAGAAATCATTAGGCGGGGAGACCAGGGTTAGGGCCCAGGGTTATTGGAGCAGAGCTTTTAAACAGAATAAAGTGTGAAATGCAGGCGACACTTTATAGGAGTGGACCTGAAATCAGGCAAACCCCCAAAAGAAGCAGAACTAGATTGGAGAAGTTGACCTAGGAATGGGCAAGGGACTGTAGCAAAATTAGTAGGACTTGCTCTAAAGGAGATGAGGCTGGGCCGGTGGCACACGCTTATAATCCCAGTACTTGGGAGGCTGAGACCGGAGGATCCGGGTTCGCGGCCAGCCTCAGCTATTTAGTGAGGCCCTCCACAACTTAGCGAGACCCTGTTTCAAAATAAAGAACAAAAAAATAGGTCTGGGGGTGTAGCTCGGAGGTAGAATGCCCCTGGGTTCAATTCCCAGTTCAGAAAAAAAAAAAGAGAGATGAGTCCCGAGCGGGGGGCGGGGCCGAGGTAGGGGCGGGGCCTGGATGGGGTTGACAGGCAGGGCGGGTCCTCGGGCCGGAGCTGCAGCCCAGGATTGCCAGGCCCCGCCGCCCTAGCCGTGCGTGGTGCCTTCTTGCCAACCGGAGCCTGCCCTCCCTCCCCTTTGTCTACAGCAGATCAACCAAGATTTGAACATCCAGCTGCTGAAGGACGGCTACCGGTTAGACGAGATCCCCGACGACGAGGACCTAGACCTCATCCCCCCCAAGTCCGTGAACCCCACTTGCATGTGCTGCCAGGCCACGTCCTCCACCGCCTGCCACATTCAGTAGCAGGCGGGGCCGCCATGGCCGCACGGGGAGGCGCCAAGCGGGCCAGGTTGGACAGGGCAGGGGCCGACCCCTCCCTAGCTCCTCTGTGTGCCCCGGCCCTTGCCCCTACGGCCGCCAACCTCGTAACAGTCATTGCTTCCTCCTATGGTAGGACGTGTACCTCTGTGAGTTCATGGAGCCGGAGAAACCAAAACCGGGTCTCTCTCCACCCCAGGGGCTGAGGAGGGGTGGGGGCTGTTTGTTCAGTTACTTGGGGAACCTGGCCCAGCACCTGCCCCCTCCCCAAGGCTGCAGTCCAGGGGTGGGGCCTGAACCGCAGGAAGGTCGGCAGTAATGAGCCAGGGAGGGGGTCACAAAGCCAGGGCTTGCTTGGCCCTACTCCAGTGAAGCCATGAATCCCCCAGTCCCAGCCTGACAAGGAAAGGGGTTGGGAGGGAGAAAGGTCCAGGCAGTGGGGGCAGGTGCCAGCGCCTCAAAACCCCCTCCATATGCCCCCTGCCAACCCACGTACCTATTTGTGTTTTTCCCCTCATCTCCAAAGGGAAGCCTGGCAAAGCTGCCAAACAGGAGACTGACCCCCACCCATCAGATCACTGCCTTCCTCCTCCTCTTTGTCCCATTCACCCCCTTCCTTGTTCTCTGGGTGTGGGAGAGGGTAAGGTGGGCCTTGGAGGCCAGAGTTTGGGGTGGTATGACCTTTCTCCACTGGCCCCTAACCAGTTCATCTGTCTCTCTGCCTCCCCTGCCCCCCCACGACACACACAGCACTTCAGTTCACTGGTCCCAGGCTGGAAGTAGGCAGGGGGTAAGGCTGGCCTCCAATGCCCCATTCCCCTCTCCCCCCAGCCCCAGGTCTGGGAGGCTGGTTCCAAGTAAGACTCAAGGAGCAAGTTTAGGGGGATACAGTGGGCTGAATGGCCACATGTATATGGTAGGGAAAGCATGGCAGAGAGAGAGAGAGAGAGAGACTGAGTCTCTATGTTGGACCTCTCTTCGCATGAGTTTGTGTGTGCGTGTGTGTCTGAGTCTCTGTGTTGGACCTGTCTGTGTGTGTGTGTGTGTGTGTGTGTGTGTCCTGTCTCTCCAGGTGTTCCTGCTGTAGTAGATGTGGTTGGTGTCCATGGTGGGAGGAGTGACTGTTTGCAGTGTGAGAGCCTGCTCAGCAGTGCAGTGCTCTGGCAGCCAGAAGCCTGGGTTCTGTTCTTAGCTCTGGCACTCGCTTTGTGCACTCTCTTTCAGCAAGCCACATGTTTTCTCTGGGCTTCAGTTTTTTCGACTATAAAATAAATAGCAGCTGAAATTATTTGTAAGGTCCTTTCACATCTGAAGAAATTTCTCCATAGGAATTTCTGTGGATGAGTATGAGGAGATGTGCATGACTTTGAGTGAGCCTCGGGGGCTCCCCAAGGTGTGTGTCTGTGCAGAAAGGGGAGGAGGAGATCTGTTTGGAAAGGGGTGTGTGTCCACAAATGTGTGTGTATGGAGGTGTCTATTGTGTGTATGGCATATGGGTGTCTGTGGGTCAGAACGTGTACACTGCTGCTTCTGCTGCCATTGCTGATTGGAGGCAGGGGCAGGATAGTTGAGGATGAAAATCAGGAGAGAGGAGGTGAACAGGGCCCTCCTGGGCTGAGCAATGTAGGCCTACTCCCATGAGAAGAAAAATGAAACCACAGAGAGCTTCAGACTGCTTGTACCTGTGCCCCACGAGCCTCTTTCCACAGGGCCAAGATGTGCACCTCCCCATCCCCCAGGCTGACACCTCACACATGTGGTGTGTCCACTGTCGTGTCACATGTGTGGTGTCATGTGTGTCAGGTCACACGTGTGGTGTGTCACTGTCACACACCGCCCTTGGACACCAGTCCTGAGAGGTGGGAGCTGGAGGGGCAGGTCATGAGAGGGGTGAAGCTGCTGGTGTAGGAAAGGTAGCGCCTCTGCCGGCACCACACCCAGGAGCTGCCAGCTCCATAGGGTTAGGGTGCAGCTCTCCATTCCCCACACCTCCCACCCACCCCTGTGACCTCTAGTGCAGGGACCCTAACTAGATGATGAGAAAATGCCAGAGGGAGGCAAGAACTGAAAAAGTATCTGCAGGGCCCTCAAGGCCCATACTGCCCCATCTGAGCCCCTCTCCCACCTGGGCAGCATCCCCACTGCCTGTCATCTGGGCTCCAGAGCCAGGCCTTTGCTACCACCACCACCACCCCAGACTCCTTGACTTGCCCTTCTAGAACATGGGTACCTCCTCTTTTTTAGACTGCTGCCTTTGCTGCTGACTTACTATGTTCTTCTGGCCCATCGTTCCCATCTCTGTGGCCTGGGGAGCCAGGGGAAAGCTCCCTCCCCACAGGACATACTAGTTTCTTGGCAGGTGATGGCTTTGACCAAGGCAGTATATATGTGGTAGGGAGAGGTAGGAAGCTGGCAGCCAGCAGCTTCTGCGTCTCAGATGAATGGGTGACTCCCTCCTTCCCTATCTAGGGAGGTTGGAGAAGAACAAAGGCCTTAGCTCACCCCTGCCCGCCCCGCTCCCTTGTAGATACTGCCTTAACACTCCCTACCCTCAGCTGTGGCTGCCGCCCAACCAGGTTTCTCCGCGCTCACTAATTTATTTCCAGGAAGGTGTGTGGAAGACATGAGCCGTGTATAATATTTTTTTTAACATTTCCATCGCAGTATTGACCATCATCCTTAGTTGTGTATCGTGTAACACAAATAATGATATTAAAAGCATCAAACAAGCCGGCCTCAGCTCCCTACCTGGGTGTGGGCTAGGGGCAAGTGGACTGGGAAGGAGAGAGAATCGGTCCTCTGGATGCACAGGTCACTCAATCTCCACATGCGGGTTCCCGGGGTACCACTGACCTGCTGTGTGGCCCCAGGTGAATCACAACCCCTCAGAACCTCTGTTTTTCTCCAAAAAAGTGAGAAGACTGGCCTAGAAGGTCTCCAGGGACCCTCTGAACTCTTGGAAATTGGCCTCTTTTGAGGGGCTTGAGGCAGGAAGGGACTGGGAGTAGGGAGGGAATTAGGCCTTCTCACCTCTCCAGGGATGGGACTGAGCCAGGTGATATCACAATGGGCAGTGCCCTTCCTGAAGGGAGAAGCAGGGTGGGGTAGGAACAGGAAGGCTGTAGCAGAGGGAAGTTGAGAGATCCTCCACGGGAGGGGGGTCACAGCAGCTAGGGGCCCCTGCCAGGCTGGCAGTGTGGGCTGTCTAGGGGAAGGGGTGGTCACTAATGTCCAGCAGGAGTCCTTGATAGGCAGAGCCCACCACAGCATCTCCAAGACCCATCATGTTCCTATTCTCCCGTAAGACCAAGACCCCCATCAGCACCTACAGTGACTCCTACAGGGCTCCTACCTCCATCAAGGAGGTCTATAAGGACCCGCCTCTGTGGGCCTGGGAGGCCAACAAGTTTGTGACCCCGGTAAGTGGAGGTGGGGGGGGCAGAGCATATGGCATGTGTATCTAAATGACTGGCAATGTGAGACTGTCACTATGTGTTTGTATTGTAGCTTCATGAATGTGTGTGTTTTATCCACTTGCCTAGGCACAGAATTTACAACAGTAAATCCTGCTCTCATGGAACTACACCAGGGTAGGAGGTGGAGGAGACAGATAACAAAAGTGAAATAAACAAGAATTTTATAAATTGTCAAAAAATACTATGAAGGAAATAAACAGGGTAATGGAAATGGAGAGCTTACTTTGGTCATAGAAGACCTCTTTCTTTCCCTCCCCGGATGAAACCCAGGGCTCATGCTCTCTAGGCAAGCCCCTACCACTGACCTACATCCCCAGCCCAGTCCTTTTTCGCTCAAGGTGACACTGAGCTGAGACTGTAAAGATGAGAAATGAGCCATGTGAAGAGCTGAAAGAATATAAAAACTGGAAATTCCAAACAGGGCGATCAGAAAGTGCAAAGGCCAGCCGGCGCAGTGGCTCACATCTGTAATCCTAGTACCTGGGAGGCTGAGACAGGAGGGTCACAGGTTTGAGGCCAGTGAGCAATAACTTAATGAAACCCTGCTTCAAAATAAAATGGGGCTGAGCTGGGCGTGGCGGCGCACGCTTGTAATCCCAGTACTTTGGGAGGCGGAGACCGGAGGATCCAGGTTCACGGCCAGCCTCGGCGCTCTCTCTCTCTCTCTCTCTCTCTCTCTCTCTCTCTCCCCCTGTCTCTCTCTCTCTCTCTCTCTCTCTCTCTCTCTCTTTCTCTCTCTCTCTCTACTTAATGAGGCCCTTTGCAACTTCGTGAGAGCCGGTTTCAAAATAAAGTATAAAAAATAGGGCCGGGGGTGTGGTGCGGAGGTAGAACGCCCCTGGGTTCAATCCC
>PVJS01050611.1:0-14262 GCA_004027185.1 Glis glis | reverse complement strand
AAAAGCATTGGCGCCTACAGTTCACTCTCCCATGACTCTTAGAAACCCATAGGCAGCCACTGTGGGAACAAGGCCTGGCGAGCCTCTGGCCCCTGGTCCAGTCACCCCCGTCCACAGTCAGCCAACACCTGACCTGTGAGTGAGGCCACCCACCACCCGCTGATCACAGATGTCCCGGAGAACCCAACTGCAGAGAGCAGGCCGTACGGTGCTCTGAGTTTGTCCATGTTGCATAGAACAGCAGCTTTTGGCTGCACCTGCCCCGAGTTACTCCATTTCATAAAGCAGCAGCTTGCCCGAAGCTACTTTGTTTCGAGTACACACAAGTGCTCAGGCAGAATGACTTGGTAGTTTGTTTGGGCAAACAGGCAACCCCTAGATGTTGGAGGTTATCCAAAAGAATGGCCCCCAGATGCACAGCACTGTCATAACACACACACTGATAAATAAATTAATTGTGCTAATGAAAAATGACCACGGTGAACTTGTCAAGTTACATCAGAGGCGTGTGGATGCATGGGTGTTACAAACCCGTGTCAGGGAAACCAGGCCTGTGGGCTTATCAAACACACCAGACCCACAAAGGATGCGAACCCGCTCACCTGAAGCCCAAAAAAGGAGGGGCACCTAAGACAGTAGTAGGGTGGCACACACCACCTATCCTCTTAACAGACTTTTTTTTGTGTGTGTGTGTGTGGTACTGGGGATTGAACCCAGGAGCATTCTACTTCCGAGCTACACCCCAGCCCTATTTTTTTATTCTTTATTTTGAAACAGGGTCTCACTAAGTTGCAGAGGGCCTCACTAAGTAGCTGATGCTGGCGGTGAACCTGCGATCTTCCTGTCTCAGCCTCCCAAGTCCTGGGAATACAAGCATGCACCACCACGCCTAGCGTCTACGATACCTGTTGAATGTGTCACAAGGTCAACAGGTGACAAACTCCCAACTCCGTCTCCTGAGCTTCAGCTCAGCGTGGTCTCCTGCTTGAGGTGGCCCGCTTCCAAACTGCCTGCTGCCAGGACCCTGGCCTTGTACAAGTCCTGCACGTGAACAGCTCCAGTCCTGCACAGCTTCATGACTCAAAGAAGCACCACTCCTCCAACAGGTTCTGCACCCGGGTTCCTAATCATATCTGACCACCTGCCTCGACCGGTGCATCCGTATCAGCTGTCTGCCTTTGCTTTCAGTGCTGCCCCTCGAAACCCTGTGGCCACAGCCAGGCGTGGTGGCGCACGCTTGTAATCCCAATACTTGGGAGGCGGAGACTGGAGGATCCGGGTTCGTGGCCAGCCTCAGCTACTTAATGAGGCCCTCCGCAACTTCGTGAGACCCGGTTTCAAAATAAAGAATAAAAAAAATAGGGCCGGGGGTGTAGCTTGGAGGTAAAACACCCTGGGTTCAATCCCTGGTACCGCAAAAAAAAAAAAAAAGAAACCCTGTGGCCACTGTGAACCCTTCCTTAGCCATCTGTTGCCTATATATCATTGTATAGGTGATGTGTGGCTTGACGGTTATAGATATTAGTAATTAAGATGGGAATGTAATAAAAGAACTTGCGATTGCCCTGCTCGTGGTACCAAGTGGACCATGAATACCTGGTGAATTAAAGCTGACGAAATGGATGCGACTTCTGAATTTAGTGTTATGCTGTAAACTCTGACATCATGGAAAGACACAAATGGGTCCAGTCTATGCTATGACACAGCTCACCCACAGTACAACCAAGCCCAGCAGGAGAACCTCCTGGCTGATCCCAGCCCGAATTGCCAATCCACAGCTGCCTGACAGAAACGGAGGGTTGTGCTTTTAAGCCACTATATCTTGGGGTGGTTTGCAGCATGGCGGTAGTTAAGTGATACAACACTCCTATGAGGTAGTGCCACCGCGTCACAGTTGAGGAAACTAGAGTTCAAGAAAGTGAGGTGGCCTTCCCAGAGTGTCACAGCTACAAGAAAGAGGAGCTAGAACGCCGCCCCAGGACCGCCTGACCCCCAATCCCAGATTCCTCCTCATTCAGCAAGATGGGCTGGCTCTGCTCCTTCCAGAACCAAGCCTGGAGGACCCACCCAGGCCCGGCTGTGGGGCGTGGTACTCATCCTCTGTCATTCCCAGAAGGCCTAGGACCTCCCCCGGCCCAGGAACCACATTACACATAGCAGGTGTGATAGTTAATCTAATTTGTCGACTTGACCGGATCATGACACACCCAAGATCATGTGACTTTGGATGTGTCAATGAGACAATTGGTTTATGTAACAGCAGATTAAATAGAAAGTCCTGCCCTAAATGTAGGCAGCAGGGTTCTGATAGGTGCAGGACTTAGATAGAAGAAGGAGAAAGCCGTGTAGAGAGATGCGCGACTCTTTCCAAAGAAAACACATCTGCTCTCGTCTGAGATCGTCGGCCTCCGGCTCACAGAACTGGAACTTCGCCGTTTCTCTGAAGAGCTTCCTGATCTTCTGCTCTCGTCTGAGATCGTCGGCCTCCAGCCCTTTGAACTGAAACTTCATCATCATTTCTCTGAAGAGCTTCCTGATCTTCACATCTTGGACTGGACTGAATTAGTGGTTGCTCCGATCCTAAGACTCCAGCTCTTAGACCGCCCGACCAGCTACTGGTTCCTCTGACTCTCCACGTGCAGTCGGAACTCGGGACTACATTGCTTCGAACTGTAAGACTGATCTGATAAATCCCTTTTTCCATAGACTCATTCTGTGAATTCTGTTAGTCCAGTGAACCCTGGCCAATACAGCAGGAAAGCTCTGAGCCAGCTCAAAGAAAAATCTTAGATCAAGAGATGAGCTCCCTGAATAGTAACTGCTAATACCTCTTGAGTGTCAGGCTCTGTTGTAGACATGTCACATGTAGTAATCCGTTCAATTCTTTTTTTTTTTATATATAATACTGGGGATTGAACCCAGGGGCATTCTACCTCTGAGCTACACCCCCAGCCCTATTTTTTATTCTTTATTTGGAAACAGGGTCTCACTAAGTTGCAGAGGCCTCACTAAGTAGCTGAGGCTGGCTGCGAACCCGGATCCTCCCGTCTCAGCCTCCCAAGTATTGGGATTACAAGCATGCACCACCACGCCCAGCTTTTTTTTTTAATTCTTTATTTTGAAACCAGATCTCACTAAGTTGTGGAGGGCCTCACTAAGTAGCTGAGGCTGGCAGTGAACCCAGATCCTCCTGTCTCAGCCTCCCAAGTATTGGGATTACAAGCATGTGCCACCATGCCCAGCTAATCCATTCAATTCTTAAAATAACCCTGTATGTTAGATACTTTACTGTTTTATAGATGAGGAAACTGAGGCACAGAGAGTTTAAGTAAGTTTGCCCAAGTTTGCACAGCCAATAAGCAATGGAGCCCATTAGGGCCCAAAGCTGCTCCACAATGTCGGGGGAGACGTACCAGCAGTGAGAACAGGGGGGCTCTGCCTCCTGCCCGCCATCTCCTATAATCTTAGGGACAGTGGGGGTTCAGGCTCCTGGGCTCCCTGTAAGCAGAGGTCTTAGCGATCTTGCCTACTAGCTCTTGTTCACCTTGGTGTCCCCAGTGTTAGGTTCAGGACCTGATTCAGGGCACGAGCTCAGTGACACTTTATTGAAAAAAAGAATAAAGGTGGCAATGTCTGTCATGAGTTGGCCTGGCTTCCAGGATGCCCACACCCCCTTTTGGTCATGAAGGACCCAAAGCCCTGCTGGTAGTTTTGGGGACTCCTTGAGCACCCTGGCATGGGTTTGGTCCCTGGGATGAAGGCCAGAAACCCAGAATCCTGAGGCTGCTTGCCACAGCCCCAGCCCGGGTCACTGCAGTACCCGACACTTGTGCTCACGCACTTGACACGGGAATTTCAAATCCATCATCGGTCCATCTCACCGATGAGCTAAGGGAGGCTTAGAGTCCCAGAGAATGGCGAAAACATCCATCAAGGACTCGAGAGGGCTGCCTTTGGGAGCTCCCTCCCCTCCATCGGTGGCCCTCTCACTGCTCACGGAACCCCCGCTTCCCACACTGCGGCCCCAAAGGTTCCCACGGGCAACCTGGTCCTGTTTGCCTCTGTCTTCAGGACCCAGCACAGTCAGCCACACAGCATGGCTCACAGGAAGCGGCAGCAGAGCTGTGTCCCAGTTCAAAATGCACGTCACACACGGAGAAGGGATGGGTGTTCAGCACTGCCTGTGGTCCTGCCGCACTGGCCAGCTGGGTTGCTCTCCTGTCTGCAGGAGAGGTTGTTCCACGCCGTCCTTTCCTCAAACCCCTCCCGCCACCACTGGTACACAGTGTTAGGGTGGGGGCTGGCCCTTCGGTCGTCCTCTGCTCTGCTGCAGCCATCAGCACCTGCACCTTGCCCAGCCTCTGAAAGGCGCTCTTCCCACAGATTGGCACTGCTGAGGCATTTAGTGCCCCCTGCAGGATCCACAGCCAATGACTGGTGGGAGTGGTGTATAAATGCCCCAGCCCCTCAGTCCTCAGGTAAGACGGCCCTGAGGCTCTCGCTCCGCACCAGCTCCCAGATTTTCCAGCAGACTGAACCCCAGTTCTCGCTGGATCAACTTGTATGATAATAACCCTTCAATCAAGTCTCTACCGACCTCCTCCCTGCTGGTGCTCCCACCTGGTCCTCCTCCCTTCATGAGCCCATGGAGGAAGTGCACCCTCCTCCCCCTCCATCCACCCCTCTTGCCTTCTTCAGGACTTCACCCCAGGGACAGCTCTGCTCTGGAACTGAAGGTCTCCCCCTAACTCCTAGATGGCGCCAAGCAGCATTTAGACGGGCTCTAGCGTCATCCATCTGTCAAACCAGGGCCTAGTTGTGCCAAGGCAGTTGGATAGGTTGCTGAGAGACAAAGAAAATACCCCGAGATGACACACAAGGCATAAGACTTTACTGAGAAATGCTCACTGGGCATGGTGGCACACACCTGTGATCCCAGTATTTGGAAGGCTGAGACAAGAGGATCGCAGGTTTGAGACCAGCCTCAGCAACTTAGTGAGACCCTCCGCAACTTAGCAAGATCCTGTTTCAAAATAAAAAAATAAAATCGGGCTGGGGTGTGGCTCGGAGGTAGAATGCCCCGGGTTCAATTTCCAGTACCACCACAATAACAACAACAACAACAAAACAAAAAGAAAAAAGGAAAGAAATGCTTTCGGGGAAGATCCAGTAGTGATAGGCTGACAGCCCCGTAGCCCCTCACCGTGTCTGCCAAGCAGCGCCTCCTCTTCCACACAGTATCTTGTCCAGTAGCAGCTGACTGGATGAGTGACACATGTCTTTTCAAGTAGCCCTCAGTCCCGTGCCAGTTGCTACCAAGGGGTTTTATGTGTCAGGGTGCAGAAGCGGTGACGTCATCAGCACCCGCTTGCTTAGTTCCTTGTATGACCAGCATCCCAAGGAGCAATGTCCTGTTGCGCGTGCAGCTTTCCACAGGTAACATTAAACTGTCCTAATTCTCAGCATAGATGAGAGAAAGCCAGTGTCCTTCAAGAGAATATGTATCTGGACTTGCCAGCCCAGGCTTGCTTTCATTGTTCCCTGAACTTGGCTAGATTTTGGGAAAACAGAAAACCTAGCCAACAGGAATATAGTGTTTTACTGTCCCCCTTTTCTTTAAGGATGACACATCTTAAAAGAAAAACCACTTTGACGTGACTGGCGTGATTGTACAATAAAAAAAAATGCGAATGTACATTAGAAGGTTAAAAACACTACCCGCGTATAATGCGTCTTTATTTGTAATGAGTGTCAAAGTGATGTGGCTTCCTCCTGTTCCTGAGGACAGTTTACCCTCCAGAGACTGTTGATTATTTCTCCTGCAATCATGTTTCTACAATTGCATCCAGCATCTTTACCTTACAGGTAACAGGAAGGTCAACTTTAGCATGGCCTCAATTTGAATCACAATAAATTGAGTGGATTCTTTCAAAAACAACAAATCAAAACAAAACAAAAAAAATAGCTTCTGCCACAAAATCTAATCTGAGGGAGCCAAATCAGGCACCAACCACCCCCTGGAGTCAGGCATTTAACTTGGATTATACCTAGAAATGGTTTAAGCCATATCTGGGTTTTGGGGGGGTATACTTTTATTGGTGCAATGTGATTACACATCATAGTGAGATTGAAAATGATACAAACATGCGTGCCCCTCATCACTTGGAGTATTTCCCTCTGTCTACCCGCCCCCTTCCTCCGTCCCCATACATACATGTTAGTGAGATTCGGAGTGAAACCTTGGATGGACGTAACCTTAGTTGAACCGTTCCCTCCTCAATCCTTGTTTTTCCCTCCCCATCTCCCTTCCCCGGTCCCCTTCCACTGTTCTACTGCTTCCTCTCCTCATTTGACAAAAGTCCCTTTTGCTTCCTGTTTTTGTTCTAGCTTCTACCTATGAGAGAAAACACAGGACCCCTGACCTTCTGAGACTGGCTGATTTCACATTTTTTAGCCACTGGCTTCTAATTCATAAGGCTGTGCGTGGACCAGGCAGTGGGGTAAGGAACTGGGGTGATGGAAAATCATCGGAGAAGTACAAACCTAAAAAAAAAAAAAACCCAGGCAGCAATGTCTCTAGAACTAGTTGCCTTACACACACACACACACACACACACACACACACACATACACACACACTTTTTTTATTGTGGTAAAATCCACATAACACAGAATTTGCCATTGTAACCACTTTAAAACGTCCAATTCAAGGGCATTAAGTACATTCGCAACGTGCATCTACTTATGTTTTATCTGATGACAAAGGATCCACAAACATTTATTGTAGACGATGTAATTGGAAAAATACAGAGAAGCCTGAGAAGGCATTGGAAAACATTCCCCTCCCAGAAATAACCCATTATTATGTTGACTTCTTTATTTCCAGTTTCTTATTACCCATCATTTAAAAAATAAAAATGTGGTCTTACTCTCCCCATGCCTCGAAGCCCACTCTTCCCCCCACCCCCATCAGAACATGGTGACTACTTTTGTGTGCTGAGTTTCATAAAGATACCACTGGGTTTCTTTGTATCCCGGTTAAATATATATAAAATGTCCCATTTTAACTGTTTGTAAGATTAGAGTCGGGTGGCGTCCTGTTTGTCCACGTTGTCATGCAACCAGCCTACTGTCCACTGCTCTGTCTTTTCTCCACCCTGCCCTGAATGTCTGCACCCCCTGAACCCTAACTCCTCCACCCTGTCCGCACCCTCCCACCCTGGTCACAAAAGTTGTCTTTAACTTTGGAGAACCTCCCTTCCAAGCATGAGGACGCTCCCCGCTCCATCAGCAGAGATAATTGGGAATGCGCCTTGAGCACAAAGACAGACTGTTTTTCATTCATTCTGGAATGTTCCACCAACTCCGCAGCACCCGGCTCAGTGGGATGCTCTGGGGCACAAGAAGCGGATGAATAGCTTCTTTCTCAAAGACGCTGGCATTCCCTCCTCATCACCACGGGCAAGACAAAGGAGGAAGCACACGCGCGCCGTTGCTCTCCCTGCTCCCTCCGTCTTCACGCTAAATTAATTACTTTGGGGGCTCTGACAAAAAATAGAGTTTGGAAACAGCCAAGGTGTGCAACGTGCTAATGGTTGTGTTCTATTGTGGGTCCTAATTATGCAATTACCAGCATTTACAGTGATGTGGAACTGAGTGGCTGTAATGACATAGTAACGGTCTCTCCCAGGTTAGGTGACACCAGGACAGGGACTGTGTTTAAGGAGCATCCCGTTGCAGGAGCAGGAGGTTGGAAGACCAGGGTTGGAGCGAACAGGGGACACCAGGAAAGGTCCCCTTCTGGGGACAGCGCAATTCAACAGATGCACACACGCCCTTCCTCCATCTGATGTGAATTAAATCGGTCTGTCCTGCCACGTGCCAAGGTGACACTGTGGACAGCTGGGCACATGCTACCGGAGACGCCAAGGAATAAGTAGATGAACAACTACATAAAATAATTACAGATCGGCATAAATTCAGTGCGGGAAATAAATGTCACGCTGTGATGGAGAGTGGCAGGAGAGGCGCGTTTCAGATAGTTCTCAGGATGGCTCCTCCGAACGAACGGGTGGCATTTAAGCAGGAATATGAAAAACGAGAAGGGCTTGGCCTAGAAAGAGAAAGGGAGGGAGGGAGGGCAGGAAGGAGATCGAGGAGGAGAGAGGGAACCGGAGGAGGAGCATTGTGGGGGATGGGACACCGAGGGCAAAGCTCCTGCCCTAGCCCCAGAGAGGTGCAGCTGAGAGATGGGGCGGGCAGGGCTGCTCATGCAGGGCCCTGGCAGCCAGGGGAAGAAGTGTTTCATTCACAGCCTGCTTGGAGGCCTTCAAAGGATATTAGTGTTTCTTTTATGCTTGAATCATCTTTTTATTTATTTTTGCAGTAATGGGGATTTAATCCAGGGGCTTTCAACCTCCGAGTGACACCCCCAGTCCTATTTTATTGTTTATTTTGAAACAGGGTCTCACTAGGCTGCTAAGAGTTTCCCTAAATTGCTGAAACTGGTCTTGAATCTACGATCCTCCTATCTCAGTCTCCCAAGTACTGGGAATACAGGCATGCACCACCACATTCAGCTCCTCCTTTTTTTAAAATTTTATTTATTTATTTATTTATTTATTTATTTATTTATTTATTTATTTTTGTGGTACCGGGGATTGAACCCAGGGATATTCTACCTCCAAGCTACACCCCCAGCCCTATTTTTTTATTATTATTATTTTTTTTTTTTTTTGCGGTAACCGGGATTGAACCCAGGGGCGTTCTACCTCCGCGCTACACCCCCGGCCCTATTTTTTTATACTTTATTTTGAAACCGGGTCTCACGAAGTTGCGGAGGGCCTCACTAAGTAGAGAGAGAGAGAGAGAGAGCTGAGGCTGGCCGTGAACCCAGATCCTCCAGTCTCTACCTCAGAAAGTACTGGGATTACAAGCGTGCGCCACCACGCCCGGCATTATTTATTTATTTATTTATTTGTGGTACTGGGGATTGAACCCAGGGGCATTCTACCTCCAAGCTACTACCCCAAGAATAAAAAATACAGCCCTACTTTTTATTCTTTATTTTGAAACAGGGTCTCACGAAGTTGCGGAGGGCCTCACTGAGTAGCTGAGGCTGGCTGCGAACCTGGATCCTCCGGTCTCAGCCTCCCAGGTACTAGGATTACAAGTGTGAGCCACCACGCCCAGCTTTTTCTTTCTTTCTTTTTTTTTTTTTAAATACTGGGGATTGAACCCAGGAGCATTCTACCTCCAAGCTACATCCCCAGCCCTTTTTATTTTTCTTTTGAAACAGGGTCTCACTAAGTTGCTGAGGCTGGCCTCAAACCTGCAACCCTCCTGTCTCGGCTTCCCAAGTGCTGGGATTACAGGTGTGTGCCACCACGCCCGGCTGATTTCAGTTTTAAATGTGTCTTCTGGCTTCTGTGGAGAGTGTGTATTGGTGGGTGGCTAGAGAGGAAGCTGGGATACTAGTTAGGAGGCAATGGTGGCCATCCAGGTGAGAGGCGACGGCTGGGGCAAGGACTCAGGGCCAGCCAGAGATGGGGCCTTCTAGCAGCAAGGTGCCTGTCATGTGGTTCCTGCTGCCCAGGCCTCCTGGGCCCCCCCACCCTGCCTGTACCCCAACCCCTCCAATACATCCCCGCTCTCTTCAACCACCCTCAAATGATTTCTGTTGCCTACAACCAGGAGCCCCAGCCACTGGCAGCTCTCACCTTTGACCTCTGCAGCAAATCCCGGGAGACAGGGTCTGCTTGGGTTTGTCCCACCTCCCCTAAACCCTCACACAGATCCTCGTTGAGCTGGATTTGTGCTATTTGGATGAACAAAACAGTCGGCTGCGTGAAGGGGCGCCACGAATGGGGCCGCGGGGGGCACCACAGCGAGCCCACTTAAGAAAATAAACTGCGTGCAACTTCTTTCTCCGCATCCATTTGCATGGAAACAATCAGTGTGCTAATTAAAATTGAGTCTTATGTGTTCATTAAAGTAGGCCCAGCAGGATCTCCAATTGGCAAGACCATGTTGGCAGAGACTCCCAGGTTCTCTGGTGGCAGACAAGAAGCCACTGCATCTCCGGGCCAGTATTTAATAATTCAGGTGACTACCACATTTGGCGGCCCGCATTTCCTTGGGTTCTTGTTAGCGGGGCTGGCAAGCGCGCCACCAGCCTCGGCCCAGCGCAAATCAGCGAGAATTTGTAATCCTCCTCCCAGCCTGGCCTGGCTGGAGCTCGCCTGGCTCCATCAAGAGTTTGTTGCTCAAATTAATAGTACAAACGAGATTTCAGAAGGGAATGTTTAACCTACTTAAGACAACACACTGTTTTCTAGCAATTAGCGCCGTTTGCACACAATGAACGAGCTAACTGCAGATCAGCCTTATTCCTGCCATCCGGAGGGATCGGGCAGGACTGGTACTTGGCAACACTTTGCCGATGGTTTTAGTTTGTTATCACCACATGTTCGCGAAAGGAGTAATGTAGCAATTTACTGAAAGCAATCCCCTATATTCAGATTTCGAAGTGATTCTCGGTAATTCTTTCCAGGCCTTAATTTCGGCATCGATAAAATGGGGATTAGACCGATCTCAGAGGGTCGTTGCGAGGAGTTAATGAGTGGGGTTGTATCCATAAATGGGAGCTGGATTCACTCTGGCCTTTCCCCCCAAATTTGGTCAAACGAGGAGACAGACTCTGAGCTCAGCGGCGGGTGGGGACGAGGCAAGGATTCAGCAGCCACAGCATCTGCCCGCAGTCTGGGTTCTGCTACCAGCTAGTCGGGCAACTTGGGGTCAGCCATCTCTAAATTTCAAATGTCTCCTCTGTCACATAAGTTAGGTGAGTAAGCTTTGTGATTTTAAGATTTTTCTTTTTTTTTTTTTTGCGGTACCGGGGATTGAACCCAGGGGTGTTCTACCTCCGTGCTACACCCCCGGTCCTATTTTTTATACTTTATTTTTGAAACCGGGTCTCACAAAATTGCGGAGGGCCTCACTAAGGAGAGAGAGAGAGAGAGGGAGGGAGGGAGGGAGGGAGAGAGAGTGCAAGCGAGCTGAGGCTGGCCGTGAACCCGGATCCTCCGGTCTCCGCCTCCCAAAGTACTAGGATTACAAGCGTGCGCCACCATGCCCGGCTATTTTAAGATTTTTCTAAAGTTAAATGAGTTTCAGCCGGGCTTGGTGGCACGTACTTGTAGTCCCAGTACTTGGGAGGCTGAGACCGGAGGATCCGGGTTTACGGCCGGCCTCAGCTACTTAGTGAGGCCCTCCGCAACTTAGTGAGACCCTGTTTCAAAATAAAGAATAAAAAAAAGGGCTGGGGGGTGTAGCTCGGAGGTAGAAACTCCTGGGTTCAATCCCCAGTACCGCAAAAAAGAAAAAAATCTTCTACCATCTTAGGTTCTGTGCTTGGGAGTCTGCAAATTAAAGTAACAAAAGATAGATTCGCAAGAGAAGATGCACAACGTATGTTCATATTTATATGTCCAGAAGTTCACAAAAAAATAAGGGAAGCTCAAAAAGGAGTTTGACTTGGGGTCTTAGGTACCCTTTTAAGAAAGGAAAGAGTTGGGCTTCAAGGGATAATAACTCCTGGGAAAGTGCAGAGAGCAGGCTGTGCCCTGCTCTGCGTCAGTCCGTGTTGTATAGAACAGCAGCTTGTAGGCGGTGTCTGCCCTGAGTTACTCGTTTGTTTAAAGCTTCAGTCTCCCACGAGCCATTCCATCTTGAGTCCAACCACTAAGGAAGAATGACATGGTTAACCTGTCTAGGCAAGAAGATAACCACCAGATGTTGACCATACAGAACCTGCCCCCCAAAGAACGACCCCCCCCCAGCTGCACAGCACAAGTAGAAGGCACAAACTGAAAGATGCATCATGCTAATAAGAAATGGCTACCTGTGAACTTATCCAATCAACCAGAGACGCGTGGCTGGATGCCTGCGCGCCTCAAGCCCGCATCGGGGAACCAGGCCGGCAAGCTTATCGAACACTCCAGACCAAGGAAGGATGCCCCCCTCACCTGAAACCCACAAAAGGCGGTAGGTCTCCCCTGAGACCGCGGGACAGTGGCACAAACTGCGCTGTCAGCTTGCCAGACCATCTTGTGAACAGGTCACAGGGTTAACAGGTGACAAACAGGACTCTGTCACTAGGACTTTAACTCAGCACCATCTCCCCGCTTGACACAATCCACCTGGGAACTGCTGCCGTCTTGCCCTGGACAAGTTCTGCACACTGAGGAGCTCTATGCCCTGAACAAGTTCTTCGCTGGTTCCTGATCTTGTCTGACCACCTGCAGTAACTCTTTTGCTCTGGGCCAGACCTCTGGAAACCCTGCGGCTGCCTTAACCCTTTCTGAGCCATTCTATAACCTGTATATACCGTGTGTGATGTATAGTGCGTAATTTGAATGTTACAGATACTAGTCATTGTGCTGGGAATGGAAGACGATAACCTGTGACTGCCCTGGTCCCGATACCAAGTGAACCGTGAGTATTTCAGGGAGTAAAAGCCGATGAAAGGGACGTAGCTTGTGAGTTGTGCTATTCAATGAATTCTGACATTGTGGAGAGAAGCTGACAGTCCGGTCTATGTTCATGGCATGGCCCGCTCCTGGCAGGAAGTAACTAGGAAATACATAGGGGCACTAACGAAAGATCAGGACTATTTTAGTAAGATGGGTTTCTGCAAGCTCATCTTGGTGTCAAATCCCCATCTGTGATGAGAGTCACTCTTCTCTCCCTTCCTCAAAGGGATGTGCATGCCCTGCTTTTAAGCAGATAAGGAAGGCCAGAGACCAACTTTCTTTCTTTCTTTCTTTCCTTCTTTCTTTCTTTCTTTCTTTCTTTCTTTCTTTCTTTCTTTCTTTCTTTCTGTATTTCTTTCTTTCTGTATTTCTTTCTTTCTGTATTTCTTTCTTCCTTTCTTTCTGTACTGGGAATTGAACCTAGGGGCATTCTACCTCTGAGCTATACCCCAGCCCTTTTTAAAAATTTTTTTTATTTTGAATTTTGAAACAGTCTTGCTAAGTTGCTTAGGGTCTCACTAAGTTGCTGAGGCTGTCCTGAACCTGGGACCCCCCTGTCTCAGCCTCCCGAGTACAGGGATCACAGGTGCGCACCACCACGCACACCTGGCGCAGAGAACTCTTTCTGCATTTATTGGTATTCAGTTATCTTCAATTCAAAATACTGCTCACACCACAGCGGCATATTTGGGGGAGAGTACATTGTGTTCCTCTTCAATCCCAAGCCCAGGGGGAAAAGAACACTCCTTTCTCCTTCATTCATTCCACAAACACAGAGTGTCCCGCGCATGCCAGATACTGTTTTAGGCATTGTGAAAAACAAGTAAACAAAGAGGGTGATTTGGGGTGATGAGAAAGACAATAAAACAGGGTGAGAAGATAGAGCTGGTCTTTTTGTTTCTGAGAAGCAGAGTATGAGAAAAGGGTCTTGTGCCGGGCATGGTGGCACCCGCTTGTAATCCCAGTACTTGGGAGGCTGAGACAGGAGGATTGCAGGTTCGCAGCCAGCCTCAGCTACTTAGTGAGGCCCTCCCCAACTTAGTGAGACCCTGTTTCAAAAATAAAGAATAAAAAATAGGGCTGGGGGTGTAGCTCGGAGATAGAATGCCCCTGGGTTCAATCCCCGGTACCGCAAAAAGAAAAGAAAAGGGTCTGTGTGTAAATAATTCACAGGGAGGACTTCCCAAGAAACATGGAGCGGGGAGTGTGGAATGAGACAAGGAAGGGAAGAAAGTCAAGAAAAGTCACATACCTTGGGCACAGGGCTCGGTCCGGTTGGAGGCTGAAGGGAGCCAGTGCAAAGCATGCCAGAGTTATCCCACGCCTGAGGGGTGGGGCCTGAGTTATCCCACCCTGAGGGGGCAGGGCCTGAGTTATTCCACCCCGAGGGGGCGGGGACTGATTTAGCCCACCCAAGGGGCGGGGCCTGAGTTATCTCACCCGAGGGGGCAGAGCCTGTGTTATCCCACCGAGGGGCGGGGCCTGAGTTATCCCACCCCGAGAGGGCGGGGGCCTGAGTTATCCCACCCCCGAGGGGCGAGGCCTGAGTTATCCCACCCAAGGGGCGGAGCCTGCGTTATCACACCCAAGGGGCAGGGCCTGAGTTATCCCACCGAGGGGCGGGGCCTGAGTTATCCCACCGAGGGGCGGGGCCTGAGTTATCCCACCCGAGGGGGGCTGAGTTATCCCACCCGAGGGGGCGGGGACTGAGTTATCCCACCCGAGGGGG
>PVJS01050610.1:0-14261 GCA_004027185.1 Glis glis | reverse complement strand
AGGAGGAGGAGGAGGAAGAGGAGGAGGAGGAGGAGGAGGAAGAGGACGAGGAGGAAGAGGACGAGGAGGAGGACGAGGAGGAGGAGGAGGAGGAGGAGAATTAATGTTTGGTGTGATGCCATTTCCAAAGAAGGAGCTAGAACAGGGTCAAGGACTGCTCTCTGAGAGAAGATGCAGGAGGCAAAGAAAGGGACTAAGGGGAGGGGTGGAGTATGGACAAAGTCGACACGTTTGGAGACAGGGGGAGAGAGAGTTAGCTGAACAATGCAGTTGACCGTGTCAGCCGCTGCCAAGAGATCTAGTAAGATAAGGACCTGAGCTGTGTCACTGGGTTTGGTAGGTGGGCCACTGGTGGCCTTGATGAGAGTGGTTCCGGGGAGACAGCAGTGAGAATGGAGTGGGTGGGCAGGGCGTGCACAGGGAGAGGAAGCAGGAAACGGGAAGGAGCCTTTTAAGAGTGTTGATGTGAAGTGAAGGGAGAAACGGGGCAATCGCTCAGGAGGCGCGGCACGGGCTTTTCAAGTGGGGAAAGCTCGAGCAAATGCGCTGCGATGGAGGACAGGGAGAGGGAGAACGAGCGCGCGACTGAATACACAGAGAAATGAAGAGCTCGCTGGTGGAGGAGCCTCGGAGCTGGCTGGAGGTAGTAGGATCCAGGGCACTCGTGGAGAGGGGGTGCCTGGCCAAGAGGATGGAGCTCCCCTCCCTCAGAGATGGAGAGGGAGAGGGAGAGGACTGGAGGCAAATGGAGGGAGCCCACATTTTATGATCTTGAATCTACACAGTGAAGGGCAAATTGAGGTTGTGTGCAGGATGTGACACGGTATGAGGAGGGTGGAGGTGGGAGAGGGTGGAGATTTGGGGGAGCCGATATAGGAAGACAGAGAGCTGGCTATAATGATGCCACCGCAGGGCTGTGAGGGACCTATGTGACGCCCACAGTGACTGCACTGGTGCCCATTTGTTGAGTGCCTGTGTGTGACTTATGTCATTATCATAAGAGCCCAGGGAGAGAGGCCTCCTCATCCCTATGTACAGACACAGACTGAGATTTGAAGAAATTGAGTAGCTGGTTGTGGTGGTGCACACCTGTAATCCTAGTACTTGGGAGGCTGAGACAGGAGGATCACAGGTTCAAGGCCAGCCTCAGCAACTTAGTGAGACCCTGTTTCAAAATTAGAAAGTAAAAGGAAGGGCATGCTGGGGATGTAGCTCAGTGGTAGATGTAGCCTGGGTTCAATCCCCAGTACAAAGGAAGGAAGGAAGGAGGAAAGGAAGGAAGGAACGAACGAACGAATGAACGAAAGCAAGGAAGGAAGGATTGAGCAACTCCTCCAAGGTGATGCTGAGTAGCTAGCTGGGATTTGAGCTTGAGTCCATTAGATGCCAGGAGAGCTGCTGGTGTGCTGAGAGGGACCAAGAGCAAAGAAGAGCACGAGGACCTGTGGTCACCTGGAGACTTGTGCAAAGAGCAGGAGAAGGGAGGGAGAAGAAGTCTGTACCAAAGAGCCTAGAGATAAGACCAGAGAATGGAAAACTAGAGCAGCTGGGCATAAGTGTGCATGCCTATGATCACAGCTACATGGAGACTGAGGTAGGGGGAATCACAGGTTCAAGGCCATCCTAGGCAACTTAGCGAGACACTATCTCAAAATTAAAAAATAAATAAATAAAAAGGGCTAAGGATGTAGCTCAGTGGTAGAGTGCCCTGAGTTCAATCCCCAGTACCACAAAAATAAATTAATCAATTAATTAAAAAGAACTAGGGCAGACAGAATTGACTCAAGGCAGGTTCTCCACCCTGCCTCCATTCACACTACCATTTAGCAACTCAGACAGATCTGGGGTCTGATTCTACTCTGTTACTTTACCTATCTTACTTAACTTCTCTGGGCCTCATTTTCTCCTACCTACACAGTGGGATCAGTAACCCCTATGTATACCTCATACCTAGAAAGTAAAGCCCTTCAGATTCCCATCCAGACTCCCCAGCTCGCCTTGACAGATGCTGTGTAGACTGGCCCTGCCCACCTCCCAGCCTCCTCCCAGCCCACTGGCCCCTCCGCGCACTCTGCTTCCGCATGTCAGTTTCATTGGAGCCACAGTAACACCATGAAACAGACTCTCCCCAAACTCAGTGGCTTGTATGTATGTCTGTGTGTCTGTGGGTTCGCTGGGGTTCTGCTGGTCTGTCTGGGCTTGACTGATCTTGGCTCCCAGCCACAAGTTGAGTTCTGGTCTCCTGTCCTTGTCTCTCCAGGACCAGGGCCCTCTGGGGCATTCTGGGGCATGTCCTTCTCTTAGCAATGGCAGACACAAGACCACAAGTGCAACGATACCCGTTTCTACGATTCAAGATGTCCGCTAACATCCTATTGGCCAAAGCAAGTCACATGGCCAAGCCCCGATTCAAACAGTGGAGACGTGCTCCCGCCACCACCAGGTCATGGCAAGCATGTGGATGTTGAACCCAGCCACAGGGGAGTGAAGAGCCGGCATCTATCATTCCACCCACCAAGCCCATCAGCTCAGTCTCCGTCAGTCCCAGACCCAGCTGTGGCCCCCTTTTATCCACGACGGTCCCCTCTGCCTGGAATGCTCTCCCCCACCCTCCTCCTGTTCATCACAAGCCTGGTTTCTTGTCATCTTTTGAACCTCGACTTAAACATCATCCCTTTTAAGAGGTGGTGAATGTAGTCTTGCAATTGGCCCAGGGAAGGAATGAAATGGAATGTGGTGAACCTCTCTCATTGCCTCTCCACAGCCTTCGGATCATATAGAATAGAAGTCTCCATCAGCCACTGCAAAAGGACAGAGAATGAGGCAGGGCCCCTCAGAAAGAGCTCTAAAAGTTAAGGAAAAACCAGGAAACACAGGCAAGGAGAAACAGAGGGCGGCGGTGATGTGGGGTGGAAGGAAAGATGCCTAGGAGGGAAAGTGACAGATCCAGGCCCAGGGAGGCCCAAAAGGAGACAATGGCCAAGAAAGGGTCACAGAGCAAGTGGCAGAAGCTGCTGCAGAGAAATAAGACCCAAAGGGGCTGTCAGAGGGAGGATGAGCCAGCGCACTTCCTCCGACAAACGCAGAGTTTGCAACTTCTTCCCACTACCCCGTCCCCCTCCCCTCCGCTGTCACCCACACACAACAGTGTCTGAAATCTAATTTGGTTTTTGTCAGCTCCGTAAATGGTGTTCTTTAGGGGCAATTCCCCGGTAAATGGACGGAAATTCTAAATTGGAAATCCACATTGGCCGTCCGGGACCTGTTCCCCCGAACTCCAGGCACTAGTCAGCAGCGGGCAGGTCGTCGTGCAAGCATTAATGCCAGTGACAAATGGGGAGGCACCAGGCTGCTTAGGCAGCGACTTCCCACAGCCCACCACCACGGCCCCAGAGATCTCATCAGCCCGGGCCTGGCCCCTGATCACTGTGGCAGCAGGAAATAACTAGGCCCCAGGAGGACCAAAGTCTGTGACTAATTATTAAAGCAGGGGATGGATGGGATGTGGGGGTGCAGACAAGGCAGCTTCAGCCCCCTCACCACCCCTCACTCTCTGACCCAGTTCTCAGCAGCTGCCTGAAAGAAGTCTCCAACATGCCAAACGACCACATCCCTCCTCTGCTCAAAAGTGGATGTACTGATGCCTCTCAGCCCGGTGTCAGCTCCTCTCAGCCCACCCCTCATTGCAGCCACAGCTGTGAAGGGCAGCTGTCCCCAAACTCAGATCCATCTGGCACCGAAAATCACACCTCTGAGGACCCTCCCTGTGTCTTTCCATTTCTGCCTAGAACCTTCTAACCCTTCCAGGAGCTGGGGTCTTGCTTGGTTCTAGGGAAAGCTCAACTCAGAATCAATGCAAGAAAGCTGGCATCCCCAGGGGCATCCTTCACCCGTGGGGCGAGGAGTCGGTGGAGAAATGCCTCTGCTTTCAGCAGCTCATGCAGAGATTGTGGGGTGTTCTCAGGAGAGCCAGTGGGATCGTGGTCCCATGGTCCCCAGAAGCAATGGTAACAACTTACTCTTCGCTTGGCTTCTCCTCCTTCCCTATCTCACCTCCCTGCTGCCTCATTCCTGCTTCCTGGTCATCCCCCAGACAAAGCACCTGCATTCAGGCCCTTGTCTCAGGCTCTACTTCCAGGGTTTTTCAAACTGTAGTCCTTAGAACCCTGGGGCACCTTAGGGTGCATATATCCCTCCTCCTACTCACATTCAGTTTAACACTCTGTTGTCACCATCTTGAAATTTTAATAAATTTTGGACAAGCAACCTCATGTCTTTGTTTCGCATTGCACCCTGCAAATTCCATAGCTGGCCTTGCTCTGGATTCCTAGCACTTCGTACAAAGCCTGGCACTTGGCAGGTGCTTAGTGAATATTGAACTAAGTTGAATTGAATCAAACAGGAGGGTAGGGCCTGTGCCCCTCCCCCTCACTCTCCTGCCCCTTTGCTTCTTCCCTGCTCCCCTCCTGACCTGGGTCTGAAAGCATTCAGGACTCTGGGGGAGACAGCAACAAGAGCAGCTCCTGTGGCTTTTCTGGGGGCAGGAAGGAGTAGGGGGCCTAGGGCCTGCACCTCAGATGGTCCCACGGCCCCTGGACTACACTGCATCCTCCATCAGATCAGGAATCCCCCGTGGTCCCAGCCCTCTACGAGGAAGCCATGCGTTTTCATCTTAAAATGTCATTGCACGATTTTCATCACGTTTTAAAAAGCTCCGCCTGAGATAATTTGGAATTGCCCTAGCTCTAAACCCTGATCACAGAGAACAGTCTTCCACAGAGAAGAGGTCGCATGAACCAAGGCACTACAAAGACGCGAGGTCAATAGAGGACCTCAAGAATCAGAGGCAAACGGATTTCAGACAAGACACGGCTCCAGAGGTGGAAGGTTTGGCCAGGAGATGAGGTCAGGGGGAGGAAACGCTTTTCTTAATTGGAAAAAAGACAGCCCCAGGAAAATAGAGCACACGTGTAGTATGAGCCCGCTCTCTTCTGTTTTCTACCGTGAAAAGGAGAAGATGTAGGGGCTGTAAGCACAGACAAAGGAGACCAAAGGCCTTTCTGGGGATTTGCAGAAAGCAATCATAGATAAGGTGCTTTCGCAGGCCAGGTAAAGCCGCAGAAAGGAAAGGCGCCGGGGCTTAACACTTTGTCTAGCTGACCGGAGGTCCCCGGGGCTCAGACAAGCCTCGGAGATGCCAAAATTAAATTGCTCTGAGGAGAGAAGAGTCAAAGTAAAATTAAGCTTAATTATTAGCAGTTAAGGGCTAATGAGGGTGCCTGATTTACCTAAATGTTGGGCTATTTCTACATCTTGCTCTAAATTAGCTATCACTTCATATGTATAGTCATTAGACTACTTAGTTGTTATGCTTTGTTATTTAATAAATTCTACTATTCATGCACACACATTGTAGCCATACATATATATATACATATATATATATGTATATGTGTATATATATATACATATATATATATATATATATATAGAGAGAGAGAGAGAGAGAGAGGCAGAGAGAGAGAGGCAGAGAGAGAGAGAGAGGTTCAGCTTTTGCTTTGTTTTGTGATGCATAGACCTGACATTAAATGTCCCTAATTATCCGCAACCATGGAGAGGTGACTCTAGTGGGACCCTACAGTCACGTAGTGACGGCTATCCAGATTGCATGCATAATGCCCTGGGAGAGGTAAGCAGCTTCAAATGCAGGCAGACGGGCATGAAAAGACAGAGGGAAGGGGAGGACCCCAGCGGCTGATCTAGCATTGGGTGCACCACATGGGGAGGGGGTCAGTGAGACAGGCATGGAGGATGGTCACTTCCTGGTGGCTCACAGGGGGTCTTGGAAGCCAGAGAGGTCCCAGTGACTGCCAGGGATCAGAAGCTAAGATGCCATCCAGACCCAAGAGCAGCCCTCCTCCCCCACACGCAGGCCCAGAGTGGGAGGCTCTGGCAGGGTGCAGGAGGGAAGGGGACTGCAGTGAGAGCCAGGCCTGGGTGCAGCATGGGAATCACATCTCTCGGAGGTCTGCTCGGGGGGTCAGAGGGAGGAAGAGTGCAGAGGTCCCCCAGGAAAATGGCCCAAGCAAGGCCAAGGGGAGATGGAAGGTGGAGAAAACCAAGTTCCTACTGACGACAGTCAAAACATAAGCCTGGCTTGGCATGGCCAAATGGGGAGGGCCTGCGGCCATCGAGTTAAAGAGAGCAAATAACACAGCTGACCACTGACCTCCCAGTTCATGGAACCACCCCCCACGCCTTCCATCGTCCATCAGGAAATCCAAACCTGTCCCGGCCAGAGCCTGCCAAGGGACAAAGCTGTGGGGTCCTTGGAGATGGCTTTCTGGATACATGCTACCAACCCACCTGATATTTTGTCTCTTACATGGTGGCTCATTTTTTTGAATTTCAACAAAGACGGCCTCCCTTGACTTGATCCCTGAGCAGGTCAAAAGCAGAAAGACTTCACGTTGGCAGCTTTGGCTGAGGGAGCATCAGGGATACTTACTTCAAGTGCCAGCCCTAGAAGTAACTTGGAGCAGGGGGTACTGACCCAGGAGCCTTGTCTCACCCGGCAGCTCTCAGGGAGGTGGCCCTAGTTACTAGAGGCCCTGGGGACAACACCAAAAATATCAACATGTGGCCCAGCACAGAAATGCAGGCCTGTAATCTGAGCAGGGAGGCTGAGACATGAGGATCACAAGTTTAAGGCCAGCCTGGGCAACTTAATGAGACCCTGTCTTAAAATAAAATAAAAGGGCTGAGAGTGTAGCTCAGTGGTAGAGTGTGGGTTTGATCTTCAGCACCACAGAAGAAGAAGAAGAAGAAGGAGGAGGAGGAGGAGGAGGAGGAGGAGGAGGAGGAGGAGCAGCTTGGGTCAGACCGAGCAAGCTAAGGGGACGGCCAGCCCCTCCCGGCCTCTAGGCATTGCTTGTCTCCTCCCCCTCAGAGTCCCCAGACCCTAAGAGCCTGCCCTTGGGCCTGCCACAGGGAGACAGCTGTGCATCCATGCCTGGTGGCTGAAGCGCTTCTACGGGCTCCCAGGGCCTATCCGAGGCCTGTCCCGGGCCACCATGGCTGTTGTCATCTCAAACCACAACCCCTCTGACACTTTTCCCATCCTTAGGGCCCTACCAAACCTTCCGGTTCCCTTCTTGAGCAGCTTTTACTCGAGGGCTGGATCCCTACCAGAACAGGGGTTCCTCTCCTCAGAACTGCGGGGTGCAGGGGAGAGAGGCAGGCCACTCCCGGCGAGGTGTCCAGGCCAACCCTGAGCCTGCCTGTGCCCCTCAGAACATGAGGCAGTCAGACCCAGAGACCCCTACGGAACCGCTACTCTGGCCAGACTTGCAGCGGCGTGGGAGGGAGGGCCACTTCAGCATCTGCACCCTGCTCCAGGGACCTGGGACCAGTGGCCAGGCAGGACAGTCCACAGCCAGTGTGGACCAACCAGGCACTGGCCTCGCCGGCTCCATCAGATACCCTCTGGTCAGCTCCCAAGGCAGCCTCAGGGAAAACTCTCAAAGAACCTTCACCATGTAGCGAGGGCTACCTCGAGACCCAAGAATGTAGGCAAGAATCAGACTGGGTTTAAATACTGACCCTGTCACTTCCTCTCTGCATGACTTGGACAGGTTATCTCACCGCCTGGCGTCACCTGCGCTCTTAGCACAGTAGTTGGTAAAAAGGGAACAGCCAAACATGGCAGCCCAGAGGGGAAAGAAAGGGAGAAATATCAGGGAGGAGGGATTCAAAGACACCCAGTGCTGAGCTGCCTGAGGACTGAGGCCCCCAAGGCAGGAATTTCAGCTTCCAAGACTGAAGCAGAAGCAGAGTTGCCAAGGAGGAGCCAGCAGGAAGGTTCCAGAAGACAGCAGACTGGGGAGTGAGTCAGTTCTCACGGCCGCTGAATAATTCACGGGGCAGCCGGGATGGCATATGCTTCCTCTGTGCGGCACCAGCAGGAACCCAGCCTCCCCCCTCCCCACCATTGTCACCCAGGAAACCGGCTCCCTCCTCAAGGAGGAAGGGCTACCTGGGCCCGAGAACTGGGTGATGGAGGGCGGAGGGTGGGGAAGGGAGTCATGGGGCGGGGAAGGCCGGAGCTCTGTCAGCATGGCCAGGTCGGAAGACAGGAACACCTTGCCTCTGTAAGGCACAGGCAGGGAGCCTGGGGCCCCACCCTCCTTGGAAGCCACTGGAGATGCCACAAAATGAAATAATAAAGGTACAGAAGCCGAGACTGCTGACGGCGGCAGCTCAGAAATGAGATGGAGTTGGACAGTGTGTCTGGGGGCGGAGGTGTGCTGGGGTCGTGGGTCTGTTTTGCTTTAGCTCTTCTCTAGGCTTTGTGTTCTGCCTCCTCTCCCCCTCTCCCGTGTTTGACCAGGTTCTGTGGAGAACTCAGCTGCCTCTTAAGCTTGAGGCTATGAAGAGTAGTCCCTGAGCCAGGTGTGGTGGTACGCACCTGTAATCCCAGTACTTGGTAGGCTGAGACAGGAGGATCGCAGGTTTGAGGACAGCCTCGGCAACATAGTAAGACTCTCAGCAACCTAGCAAGACCCTGTTTCAAAAAACAAAAAACGAAAGGGCTGTAAGTGTAGCTCAGAAGTAGAATGCCCCTGGGTTCAATCCCCAGGACCGCACACACACACAAAAAGAGTAGCCCCTTCCCAGTCCACCTGTGCTACATGTCCGGCGTCACCGTTGGCCTTTTATAAACCAGCACAGGCTGCCTCTGGCCCCGGGAGACCAGCCCCTTTGTGTCGCTCCTTCCTGGCAGCTGCCTTCCCCATGGGCACCTGCCCTCCGGGCCCTGCCTATCACCTGAGGCCTGCCTTCTCTGGTCTTGCTTCCTCAAACATCCCAAGGGCCTTGCTTTGTCCCTGCCCTCATCCCTGCAGGGTCCCAAGGTGCCCTCACATTCTCAGCTTACTTCCTAATGCTGAAGGCATTCATATCTACCTCAAAATCCAAGAACCAGAAACTTCCATGACCTGGACAGTGCTGATGACTTCATGTGTCATGACAGAAGTAGATCTTCATTGATAAGTGAACTGAGGGTCAATTCTTCGTGTGTCTGAACACCACCAGTTCCTGGTTTTGGAGTCCCATGCACATGCTTTAACCTCTCTGAACCTTGGTTTCCTCATCTGTAAAATAGAGAGAGCACCACCTCAGAGAATTAAGTAGAATGAGAGAGTATAGGGGGAACCTAATAAGTCATTGTTGTTGTTTATTAATGTCATATGTAACATTTTATTAACTATAACATGTGTGTGTGCTTCCATGTTGTCTTAATCCATTTTCCATTACTAGAATGAAATACCTGAGGTAGGCTAGCATTATAAAGAAAAGAGGTTTTCTTAGATCACAGCTTGGGAGGCTGAAAGTCCAAATAGCATAGTGGTGGCTCTGGTGAGGGCCCCCTTGAGTGAATCACTTCATGCTGGGTGGCAATCAGAAGCACACATGGGAAGCAATGATCACATTTCACAACAAGAAAGCCAGAAAGCAACTCAAGGGTTGGACTCACTCTTATAACAACTCCCTCTGTTGAGAACTACTGTAATCCTTTCCAAGGGCAGCTCCCCACTGACCTAAAGACCTCCCACTAAGCTCCACCTCTTAAAGGTCCCACGTCCTCCCACATGGCCACACTGAGGACCAACACATGAACTTTGGGGGAACACACTCAGCCTTATCCAAACCACAGCATGCGTGCTAGCCTTTTCCTAGCATGCTGATGGTTTTCTGCCCACTGCAGTGGAGCTCACACACAAAGCTCAGTTGCACAGAGTTCCATTTGTCACAAAGTCTAAAGCACTGAAAACTTCAATTAGCAAATTTGTCATCATTGTCTGAGCAAGCTGTGGTTTTTTATTGAACTTGCCAGACGTGATCACTTTACTGAGCTCACCAAATTACATAAGGTTGCATTTGCTCTCCTAAATAAAGAGAGTGACTTGAGACATGAAAAGGGTGCTACAAAAATAACTATTGCATATGTTTCCAAGGTCCCCCAAATTTCTATTTTTCCCCATAAAGGAAAATAAAAGATTTGGGTTCCTTTTTTTTAACCCAAGCTTTCCAAGTTCCCAAAAATATTGAATTTCTCGGCCCCATAAGGTGAGAGAATATGCCAGAAGCCTGCTTTCTAGGCCACCCTCAAGCACAGCAGACCACCACTGAGTCACCCACCCGCAGCTCAACCGTGTGGGGTTGAGCAGGAAGCTGGAGCCACCCCCTTTCCTAAGTTCAGGGCCTGGAAACAAGAAGTTGAGTTTTGCCTGGCTGCAGCCCAGGCAGACCTCGCTCCCTCCTTGTCTTCAGTTCCATGCCTTTTCCTGTGTGTTGTCCCTTCTCACACCACCTGCAGTGGGTTAAATGGCACTCCCCCCCAAAACATATGTTAAAGTCCTAATCTTCTTGTTTGGAAATAGGGTTTTTGCAGATATAATCAGGTGAAGTGTGGTCATACTGGATTAGGGTAGGCCTGAAATCCAATGACTGATATCCTTACAAGGAAAGGACCATTTAGAAACACACACACACACACACACACACACACACACACACACACACACGCAAGCCAGGCACAATGGCGCAAACCTATAATCCCTATAATTGGGAGGCTGAGACAGGAGAATCGCAGGTTTGAGGCCAGCCTTAGCAACTTAGTGAGACCCTCAGCAACTTAGCAAGACCCTGTATAAAATAAAACACACACACACACACACACGGACAAAGGCCATGAGAAGACAGAGGCCGACTGGAGGCTACAAGCCAGGGAATGCCAGGAAGAGGCAGGGCAGCTTCTTCCCCAGAGCCCTCTCAGGGAACCTGGCCCTGGTGGCACCTGGATTTTACACTTCTAGCCACCAGAACAGCGAAAGAATCATTTTTTTTTTTTCTGTTTTTAAGCCACCCAGTTTGTGATCATTTGTATGGAGCTGTCAGAAACTAACACACCCACCAACTCCCAAGGACAAAAAGAGGCTGGGGAAGGTGCCCCAGGTCACGTGCTCCAGAGACGTCTACAACCAGGGCCTACTAGTCATTCTGCAGGAGGGGAACGTTCGTGGACTTGAATCCAGAGAACAGAGTTCAAGTTCCACTTTTTCTGCTGGTTTGCTACGGTCCAGAAAAAGTCAGATCCCCTCGCAGGGACATGGGATTTGGACAAAATCACCTCCATGTCAATAAGCCTAGGGTTCTTTTGAAGGAAGAGTGGAAGCCCAGGATCCGCTGCCCTTAGCCCGGGTTCTGCCCTCCCACCTGACATAACAGAAGGTCCCGACTTACTGCGCACAATCGTTCCATTTATGTTTGTCTGTTTGTTTACTTTACGATGGTGGGAAGCAATCTGTATTCAGTAGGAACCTTACTTCCAGTTTTAAATTTTTATCTTTTCTCAGGCTAGCACTCTGCAGTAAGATGCTCTGGGCAGCCAACAGTGAGCCGCAGCTCCCAGTCGGCCACACGATCAAGAGAGGAAACAGGTAATTGACAGCCAGGATGTTTGGTAAGTTAGGTGTAATAGATGCATTTTCTTTCTTCCTTCCTTTTTTTTTTCTCAGTGCTTGGGATTGAACCTAGAGGCACTCTATTACTGAGCTATATCCCCAGCTCTTTTTATTTTTTATTTCAAGACAGGGTGTCACTAAGTTGTCAGGCTGGCCTTGAACTTGCGATCCTCCTGCCTCAGCCTCCCAAGTTGCTGGGATGACAGGTGTGTGCCACCACGCCCAACTTAGATGCATTTTCAACTTGGGATATTTTGGACTTGAATTGCTTTATCAGGATGCAACCCCATCGTTAAGTGGAGGAGCACTTCTACAGAGCAAGGTGTGGACAGGTGGGAGTGGGGATAAGGGCTGTGGAGTGGGTATGCCTACTCACATTTCCCCAGGAACAGGTCTAGGGAAAGCGGCGCACACAGGAAGTTCTGTGCATAGGCCTGGAACATGGACTTATCCATGCAGGAAGCCGAAGGTTGAGTGAGAAAGCCCAGAGGAGTCAAGCAACTTGTCCAAGGACACACAGTGAGGAGGCCAAGTCCAACTATCCGCCAGTGCTCCAGCCCCTCACTCAGACCTTACAGAGAAGTTCCCACTCTCTGGTGCTGGCCCAAAGGTTCACTGACTGGGGACTCACTCACCCAGTTACTAGTTTTCTTACCATGGCCTATGAGGTAACAAACGAACCAAAAATTGGCATGTATTTAATTATTGTCATGTACAGGGACCAATCTAACTCAGTGATAAAATATATCTCCTCCCAGGGAGAACCAGTCTCACTGCTGCCGTCCCCCACCGAGCCCCTGCTCCAGACCCACTGGTCTTGTCTCTGCTCCTAGTCAATTTCTGCGTCGGGGCCTTTGCACCTCTGTAGCTGGCTCCTTCCTGCCTCACTTCAACCAACACCTCCTCAGTAAAGCACTCCCTGACCACTCAACTTAGCCACCACTCCACCCCATCCATCCTCAAATCCATCACCCTACTGTGAGGCGTTCTGCACAGCTTGTACCTCTTTAAAATCATCCTGTTTGTGTGTTCATTATGTGTCTCCCTCCACCCACCACTCAATGCAGGCTCAGGAGGGCAGGGATTTTGTCTGGGGTTTTTGTTGTTGTTTTGTTGCTACACCCCCATGCTTTACCCTAGAACAATGGTTTGCATATAAGAAACCCAAATAAACACTTTTTTTCGGTACTGGGGATTGAACTCAGGGACACTTTACCTTTGAGCTACACCCCCAGCCCTGGTTTTTATTCTTTATTTTGAAACAGGGTCTCACTAAGTTGTGGAGGGTCTCACTAAGTAGCTGAGGCTGGCTGCGAACCCGGATCCTCCTGTCTCAGCCTCCCAAGTACTGGGATTACAAGCGTGCACCACCACGCCCGACATAAACACTTTTTAAATGAATGAATGAGTCCCTTTGCCAGGCCTTGTCCTGGGCCATAGAGCTACAGGGACGTTTTAGATAGGTTGGGCTTCCAGACAGTGAGAGAAGCTGATGTAGAAATAGATTATTCTGAGGCCGGGCGTGGTGGTGCACGCTTGTAATCCCAGTACTTTGGGAGGTGGAGGAGACCGGAGGATCCGGGTTCGCGGCCAGCCTCAGCTCTCTCTCTCTCTCTCTCTCTCTCTCTCTCTCTCTCTCTCTCTACTTAGTGAGGCCCTCAGCAACTTCGTGAGACCCGGTTTCAAAATAAAGTATAAAAAATAGGGCCAGGGGTGTAGTGCGGAGGTAGAATGCCTCTGGGTTCAATCCCCGGTACCGCAAAAAAAAAAAAAAAAAAGAAATAGATTATTCTGTTTTTCTGTCATGAGGCTCAGAGGAGGAAACAAACACTGCTGGGGGTGGGAGTCAGGGCAGCTTCACCAAGGAGATCGCTGAATGGACTTTGAAGGATAAACAGGAGTTCGCTGGACCCACACTATGCCCTGCTAATAAAAGATTGGCCTTGCAATGGCAAGTGATGGGGACCCACCCATATGACCAGGGGTGTAATCGTAGGATCAGATTTGTGCTTCAGAATTTTCTCTGCAGCTGTGAGTGGAGGATGGATGGAAGGGAGCCTTGAGAGGCAGGGGTCTGCGGTAACAGACCAGGTGAGAGACGATGAGCTCAGACCCACGGGGTGTTGCCTGGGCTGGAGAGGAACAGACTGGTCTGATGGGACGTGTGGCCTGTTAGACACTGGAGGGGGTAAGCGGGAGGGAAGAGACGCCTACAAAACAGAGCTGACAGGATCCATCCAGAAGCCTAGGGGCAGGCTTCGTTGACTTTGACGAGGCAGGTGTGTGGGACCATCACAGCTCGGCTCGCCTTCTTGACTTCCAAGGTCCGAAGCCCCCAAGGCCGGGCAATCCCGGGAGGTGAGCTCCATGCTGGCCCAGGAGAGGACACTGTGCTTGCTTTTGGCTACCTCGCCCAGGGTTCTTCTGAGTTGTCACTGTGGAGGTCATTGTTGAGCAGGCGAGAACAGCCTCATGGGGCGGGCTGGAGACAGAAGATACAGAGAAAGTGGGTGCGGATGGCTCATTCAAGAAGTGCGCAGACTGGCAATGTGGATCAAAAAACATAACCCAACTATATGCTGTCTACAAGAAACTCACCTTCTAACCAAAGACACTCATACGCTAAAGGTAAAAGGATGGAAAAAGATATACCATTCAAACGGAGATCGAAAACAAGCAGGGGTAGCAACGCTTATATCAGACAAAACAGACTTTAAGCTAAAACACATCAGAAGA
>PVJS01050609.1:0-14260 GCA_004027185.1 Glis glis | reverse complement strand
AGTGGCCAAATCATGGAACCAACCTAGGTGTCCATCAACAGATGAGTGGATTACAAAATTGTGGGAAATACACACAATGGAATTCTACTCAGCAATAAAGAAGAACAAAATAACATCATTTGCAAGAAAGTGGAAGGATCTGGAGAACATTATGTTAAGCAAGATCAGTCAATCACAAAAAAAGAAGGGACATATGTTTCATTAATATGTGCAACCTAAGGAGTAATAGGGTCACACAAGAGACTCTGGTTGATAATGGAGAACCCTCAGTGGAACAAGGGAAGTGGTACAAGGGAAGGGGGAGGGCAAGAAAGAAAGGAATTAATGGAATTACTATCATAAACAATATGTACATGTGAAAATATACCAACATCATTCTTGGTACTTCATATGGGTGGGCAGAGGCGGGGGGGCACTAAGAGCTGTGTGCATATATGTTATCATCAAATAGATATTCATTGCAATGTAAGACTCCAATGCACCAATAAAAGCACGTTAAAAAAAAAAGCAAAACAACTTCAAAAAGTAAGGCTACAAATTTAAATTACTAGCTATATCCCTACTAAAGATAAGGAAAATCTGAATTTTCAATTATGTCCCTACAACTTAGGGACATAAGATATGAATTCAGTAAGGAATTCAATAAGGAACTCAGAATTCAGTAAGGAAACTGCCGAGCATGATGGCACATGCTTGTAATATCAGTACTTGGGAGGCTGAGACAGGAGGATAGCAGGTTCAAGTAGAGCCTCAGCAATGTATTGAGACTCTCAGCAACTTAAGTGAGACCCTGTTTCAAAATGAAAAAGTAAAAAGGGCTGGGGGATGTAGCTCAGAGTCCCTTGGTTCAATCCCCAGTACCACAAAAAAAGAGGAGGAGGAGGAATTTAATAAGGGAGATGATAAGGCTAATACACATGAAACAGAGAGCAATAAACTGTTTATATGATAAAGTGTCAAAGTGCTAAATGGTTAAGTACTCAATACACACATCAAAGTTTGGGGGAAATGGAAAGGTTACAGAGGGACTGAAGAGTCCACTGAGGCTTTACAGGAACAGGTTTCTCATAATGGATGATTATATGCAAAATATGTAAAGGGAAGGCAAGGCGGAGGAAACTGCCTAACTGAATATGGGCATAACTGCAGGGAGTCCCAGACATAGAAGAGCGAGGCCATCTTACGAAGTCTGTCTTTATTTATTTATTTATTTATTTATTTATTTATTTAATTTTTGCTACTAGAGATTGAACCCTGGGGCATCCTATCTCCAAGCTACACCCCCAGCCTTATTTATTTATTTATTTATTTATTTGTGGTGCTAGGGATTGAACCCCAGGCACGTTCTACCTCCAAGCTACACCACCAGCCCTTTTAATATTTTATTTTGAAACAGGGTCTCACTAAATCAAACCTGCTATCCTCCCGTCTTAGCCTCCCAAATACTGGGATTACAGGTGTGCGCCACCACACCTGGCTCTTAGGAAGTCTTGAAAGAGATTTTTCAATATGTTGCCACAAAAACCTGTGACAGGTTCTTGTTCAAGAGAGTAACATCGTCCCAGTAGAATTTTTATCCAATTTGAAACTGTGTACAAGAAGATCAAAGAAACAAATAATGAAATTATGAAAACCATCAGAGACAATTACAGAAATCTAAGTCCAGAACAATCATTGGTCTAGGTTTGTGCTTCCAGTACAGCAGCCAAAAGCCACATATGGCTTCCATCCCTCCCCCCACCCCAATACTGGGGATTGAACCCAGGGGCATTCTACCTCCGAGCTATACCCCCCAGCCTTTATTTATTTTTTGTTTTGAAACAGGGTCTTGCTTGATTGCTGAGAGTTTTGCTTAACTGCTGAGGCTGGTCTCAAACTTGCGATCCTCCTGTCTCAGCCTCCCCGGGTACTGGGATTACAGATATGTGCTGAGACCTAAAATATCACTAGTCTCAACTGATAGATGCTTTAATATAAAATGAACATCAGATTTCAAAGACTCTGTATGACAAAAAGGCTATAAACTACCTTGATAATTCTTATACTGATTATATGTTGAAATCATGTTCTGGATATTCTGTGTTAAGTAACATTATTACTATGATTTTTACTTGGGCTGGGGATGTAGCTCAGTGATGAGTACTTGCCTAGCTGTGCAATGCCCTGAGTTCAATCCCCAGCACAAACACACACATAGGAAAAAATAATTCCACTCATTTCTTTTTCTTTTCTAAAAATATGACTCACTAGAAAGTTTACATATATGGCTTACATTGTATTTCTATTGGACAGTACTGCTCTATGCAATTATCTCAACTTTTCTGACATCCTCACTCATTCCTATGTACATGCTCCCACACATATATGTATATGTATATATGTGTGTATATGTATATACATATATACATAAGCAATATATGTACCACTGTGTATACAGTGTAAAAATGTACATAAAAATAAATACTAAATGGATGAAAAATTGTTTGTTTTTGCTTTTGGTACTGGGAATTGAACTCGGGGCATTCTACCTCCAAGTTATACCCTTAGATCCCCCCTTTTTCTTCATATTTTATTTTCAAACAGGGTCTTGCTAAGTTGCTGAGGCTGGCTTAGAACCTGCAATCCCCTCTTGTCTCAGCCTCCCAAGTACTGGCATTACAAGCATGCGCCACCAAGCCTGGCTGAAAAAAAAATTGAAGTTTTAATAGTTTTCTTTTTGCAATCCAATGAACTATACCACATACTCCACACTGGAGGCTTATGGTATTTGCAGAGAGATTAAATAGGAAAAGATTAATACAAATGAAAGACTAATATTTATTACCTGATTGATGACTATGGGAGCAAAGAAGAGAGGATGGACAAAGAATGACATAATGGACATCTGCTCTTTGCTACTCAGCATCCACTGGCCCTTCATTTTTCCTTGGAAATTCACTCTCCTCCATTATGCAGTTAAGGTAGGAATGACTCTCAGCTCTAGAAGTAGGCCCAGGCTGGCTAGACAAATTAGCATATCCTATTTCTCTAGACTCAGTGGTTGATTCGGAAATATCAATATTAAACCAAAGTCAATGAGACACAAGAAGGCATTTCTTGGGTTTCTAAGAAGAGCAGCTCTTTTAGCAGTGGTTCTTAAGCAGAGGCTCACAGAACCCCCATGGGTTTATGGATAGAATCCAGGGTATCAACTTCAGTGGAGCCAGGGAGGTGGTCTAAGGGAAGGGGAGGGTGAAGAGTGAGGTTCATTAATGGAAATACTACCATCGCCTATTTCTTAGAGAAGGTGTCCTATGGGCCTGAGACTCCCAAAAGGGTCCATGAAACAAAAATGGTTAAGAGCCTATTTTGGTTTGGTTCTGGAATGCCCCAAAGTCTCACATGTTCTGAGGTGAGGCTTTAGGGAAGTGACTGGATCATGAGGGCTCAGACCTCATCAGTAGATTAATCCATTTTCTCTACTTACCTGCTGCCCTGACTCCTCCACACCAAACCCTGCTACCAAGATGTTCTCCCTCACCTCAGGCCCGGAGCAATAGAACCAGACAAACATGGACTGAATCCTCTGAAACAGCAAGCCAGAAAAAAAAACCTTTCCTTCTCTAAGCTGTTCTCAGATCACAGTGACAAAAAGCTAACACCGAGCCCTACCCCACAGTTTCTGCAGAAGCTCTCTCCCTTCCCTCTGGACCTGGCATAAGGACATAGGACTTGAGTTACCGCAAATATGCAATGACCACAAAGGGACCAACAATGTATTAGCTGAGCTCATTAAATAAAGGAAAGAAGCAAATTATGAGATCTGATCACATAAGTACTTGGTCAAGCTTCGCCTTTGAAAGTTTCAATACTGCTAGCCAATGACTGAATTGTTTTTCTGTTATACTAACTTTATTATTTTTTTTTTTTTTTGCGGTACCGGGGATTGAACACAGGGGCGTTCTACCTCCGCACTACGCCCCCAGCCCTATTTTTTATACTTTATTTTGAAACCGGGTCTCACGAAGTTGCGGAGGGCCCCGCTAAGGGGAGAGAGAGACAGAGAGACAGACAGACAGACAGACAGGGAGAGAGCTGAGGCTGGCCGCGAACCCGGATCCTCCGGTCTCTGCCTCCCAAAGTACTGGGATTACAAGCGTGCGCCACCACGCCCGGCTATACTAACTTTAAAAATCTAAATGATACCGCTGATTTCACTAGCTTCTATCTCCGAAAACTAGAATAATACCAATGTTTATTGGACAGAAGCAACAAAATTAGAAAAGGCTTAACTTTACCTGTCACACTGAGTATTTGGGGAAAATGAGTCCAGCTTTTCACAAACTGAGTGTACTGCAGATTCCAATCAAGTTCTCACATGGACTTCCTGTTTTATATAGGCTAAACAGGTAAAAACTACATTTCCCAGATGCCCTTGAAGCAGAAGCAAAGGTTTCATATATGACCTAAGTATGAACAAGCAGATATACCTACATAAGATATGGAGGCAGACAGAAGTAACATGAAATGACAGTTGGATCTATCCAAGGACTGTCGTCAAATACAATGGCAGAAGCTTTCCAACTGAATGCATGGGTTTAGATCCATGGGGCAGTAGCCCCCCCCCCTTAGCAGGCAAGTTCTACAGTGTCATTCTGGGGTTTGTTCCAGGAGGTTCCATCTACTCTGTAAATTTAGTCCACTCAAAGTTTACATTTCTTTCTTTCTAAATGAATCCTGTGTTATAACCACTTAGAGCAAATGCTCTTGCTATATATTCTTGAACAGTAAGTACAAAGTAAACACAAGAATATACAAAAGTATCTTATCTCCTTAATAGCTGGAAACTCAACAACAGTTAATAGCTTATGGATATAAATGGAAGCATGACCTGGACAGAATTATAACTGAAAAGCACTAAGAGATAAGGAGTGGATTATGAGGAGGAACAAAGGGCCAAGAACACACACAGCTTTAGATAGTCTGGATCTGGAAAAGAACAAATCACCAGCAAAGATGAGAAAGCAAGAGACAGGCAAAGAACCTGGAGAGGAGAGAACACAATAAAGAGGTCTTCTACAAAACAGCACCAAAGGTGACAAACAGGGTGAAGACTTAACTAAAAGATTTGCTTTTCACATTACTTCCTCCCTCAAAAATTGTCACTAGATACAGAATAACAGACTTCCTCCAAAATCAAGTCCCAACCACCCTTGTCTGATACTCTGTTCCTTTATACCAAAACTTCTAATCATAGTCTTTAAAAAATAAAAATGTCATTTCTCTGAATCCTTAAATAAAGGACTTAGACTGATCAGGCTGCTATAACAAAATACCTCAAGCTGGGTAAATTTTTTTTTTTTTTTTTTTTACAGGCTCTTGCTAGGTTCTTGAAAGCCTGGCTATATTGCCGAAGCTGTCCTCGAACCTGTGATCCTCCTGTCTCAGCCTCCCAAGTACTAGGATTACAGGTGTGTGCCACCACACCCAGCTCTGGGTAATTTATAAACAGAAATTTCTCATAGTAGAACATGGCTAGAAAGTCCAAGATCAACAGAGGGCACGTTCCTCAAGATGGAGCCTTCTTAGTACATCCTCTCATGGTGGAATGGTCAAAGGATTCCCTCAAGCCCCTGTTGTAAGGACACTATTCCTACTGCAGAGCCCTCATGACCTAATCACATCCTAAAGGTCTCACCTCTTAATTATTTTAAATTAGAGATTAGGTTTCAACATATGAAGGGGGGGGAGGGACATTCAGACCATAGCATTCCACCCTTGGTGCCCATAAACTCATGTCCTCACATGCAAAATACTTTCAATCCTTTCCAACAGCACCAAATAGCTTAATCCAGGAAGAACTCCAGGAAGTATAGTCAGTGGGGCATGGTGGCACACACATGTAATCCCAGTACTTGGGAGGCTGAGACAGGAAGATCACAGGTTTGTGACTGACCTCAGCAACCTGGCAAAGCTCTCCACTTAGTGAGACTATTTCAAAAATAAAAAATAAAAATAGGACTGGGGGTGTAGCTCAGAGGTAGAATGCCCAAGTTCAACCCCCAGTACCACATTAAAAAAAAAAGCATAAGCCAGGTGTGGTGGCACATGCTTGAAATCCCAGTACTTGGGAGGCTGAGACAGGAGGATCACAGGTTCACGGCCAGCCTCAGCTACTTAGTGAGGCCCTCCACAACTTAGTGAGACCCTGTTTCAAAATAAAGAATAAAAAATAGGTCTGGGGGTGTAGCTCGGAGGTAGAATGACCCTGGGTTCAATCCCCAGTACCACAAAAAATAAAAATTAAAAATAAATTTAAAAAAAGTATAAAGTCCAATTTCATCTAAATCAGAGAATCAAAGGTGTGATTCATCTTGAGGCAAATTCCTCTCCAGCCATGAGCCTATGAAGTTAAACATGTGCTTCCAAAATACAGTGGTGGCTCAGGCACAATTCCAAAAGGGGAAACAAAAAAGAGGTAACAGTTCTCACCAAATCCAAAAATCAAAAGGACACACATTTAAGTCTTAAGCCTCCAGAATAGTCTTCTCTGACTTAATGTCCTGCCTTCCAGACACACTGTGCTGGGGACTAGGCCCCCAAGGTTCCAAGTGACCCCACTCCCATGGTTTTGCTGGGCATGGTGCATGCCACAGCTGTCACCAGTTGCCGTCAGGTGCCTGCAGCTTTCACAGGCTAGAGATGCTAGCTGGTAGCTCTTGGGGCAGACCCACTCCCCATGGCTTCATTGGATGATGCCCTAGCAGTGGCTTTCTGTGGTGACCAGAGCCCTGTGGTAGTTCTCTGCCTGGCTCCAAAGCTCTCCGGAGTATCCTTTTAAATCTAGGTGGAGGTAGCAATGTCCCCTAAAGTTCATGCACTCTGCCCTGGAGGGAAACAGTGCCACCAAGGCACCTACAATCTGTGCCCTCTAGTGGGGTGGCCACGTGGCCTACACACCTGGGTACAAAGGAGCCACAGCTGGAGCAGCTAAAAAAGGCTACTCTGCAATACAGGGAGCAGAGCCTTGAAATCATTCTGCCTCCACGGCCTTAACACTCAGGGCTTGTGTGATGGGCAAGGCAGCCCTGAAGATCTCTGATGTGCCTTTGGGTTATCGTCTTGATGAAGACAGTGCACCTGGCTTCCAACTATCCACACTCATCTCCTTATCCAAAGTTCACCTGACCACACCCAGGGTACTCTCTCCTGAACATGAACACTTTTTCCTTTTTCCGTGTGTGTGTGTGTGTGTGTGTGTGTGTGTGTGTGTGTGTGTACTACTGGGGATTGAATTGAATTCAGGGAATTCTACTTCTGAGCTACACCCTCAGTCCTATTTTATATTTTATTTTGAAACAGGATCTCACTAAGTTGCTGACTGGCCTCAAACCTGTGATCCTCCCATCTCAAGCTTCCCAAGTACTGAGATTACAGGCTCCAGCTTTTTCCTTCTTTACAAGGACAGGCTGAGACTTTTGCAAATTTTTAAGTTCTCTTTCCCTTTTGATTATAAATTCTGTTTTTAACTTGTTTTTTTTTTCTCATCACTTATTTACAGTAAGCAGTCAAGAAAAGCCATGTGCACCCTCAACACTTAAGCGCTGCCTTTTCTTTGCGGTACCAGGGATTGAACCCAGGAGAGTTTTACCTCCGAGCTACACCCCCAGCCCTATTTTTTTATACTTTATTTTGAAACTGGGTCTCACGAAATTGCGGAGGGCCTCACTAAGTAGCTGAGGCTGGCCGCGAACCCAGATCCTCCGTTCTCAGCCTCCCAAGTACTGGGATTACAAGTGTGCGCCACCACGCCCGGCGAGCACTGCCTTTTCTCTAATTTTCAACATGTTCTTCATTTCCATCAGAGACAGTCAGAATGGCCTTTACAGTCCATATTTCTACCAATATTCTGTTCACTACAAGTTTAGGTAATCTCTAAGAAGAAAGAGGCTTCCTCTTCAGTTCTCTTCTGAACCCTTACCAGAATCACCTGTAAGGTTCTTTTCACAGCAGTATACCCTGACACTCTCCCAACTTCTACTCATTACTTAGTTCAAAAGCCACTTCCACATTTCTAGGTATTTGCTAGCATCCCACCTCTAGGTACCATTTATTGTCTTCATCCTTTCAGGCCACTATAACAAAATACCTTACACTGGGCGATTTCTAAACAGAAATTTATTGCTCACAGTTCTGGAGGCTGAAAGTTTAAGATCAGGGTGGTGGCAGATTCAGTGTCATCCCTCACAGATCGTGTGTGTGTGTGTGAGGAGGAAGAGGGGTACTGGGGATTGAACCCAGGGGCATTCTACTTGGGAACTATACCCCCAGCCCTATTTTAGTTTTCATTTTGAAACAGGGTCTCACTAAGTTGCATTGCAGAGGGCCTTGTTAACTTGCTGAGGCTGGTCATGAACCTTGATCCTCTTAGTCTCAGACTCCCAAGTACTGGGATTACAAGCATGCGCCACCACGCCTGGCAGATCGCGTGTTCTTGCCAAGTTCTCACGTGATAGAAGGGCCAAAGGGTTCGCTCAAGCCTCTTTTACAAGGACACTATTCCCATAACCTCCTATCTACCTCTTAATATGTTCATTTCTTTTTATTCTTAACACCTAGCACAGTACCACCCAATTGCAAGAGATTAAAAAGTTAGTTAAGCTGACTTGGAAGGTGCACAAAGAAACTTTTTGTGGTGATGGTAAGGTTCCATTATCTTGACAGAAATATAGGTTACACAGATGTATTGACTTGTCCAAACAAAAGAAATGGTATACATAAAACTATTTTCCTAAAAACCAAGCAAGCAGTTAATAATAGGCATGCTACAGTATGTAGGTGTAAAGTATACTTACACTGAAATATCATGAAAACATAAGATTGACTTATGAATGGTAAAGTAAATATAGCAAAATATGAATTACAGAATCTAAGTGGTGGGTATTTAGATACTCAATGTATAATACTTTCCTGTAATTAAATTTGTTCACTATAAAATGTTAGGAAAAAAGCAAATACTAAAAATAAAGGCTGTAAGAGGCACACATACTCCAAGTTTGTAAACTAAAAGGATTCACTTTAAAGAAAAAGAAGGTATACACATGCCTCAGAGTAGAAAGAATAGATATTCCATTGTCCCTCTTCTACCTCTAATTTTAGATTGCCTACACTTACTAGTTCTGACCTTGAGCACTTACTCTTGTCTCAAAGAAAGTGCTACTAGCTCACTATGCTCTCTATCCATTCTAGGACAATCCAAATCTGTGGAGCCGAGGTCCTTTTGTCTTGGGTCATGATAATCTATTTCCTATTCTTCTTAACCTGAGTTTCTAACACCCCCTTAAACAGACCTTTAGACAAAGAAACATCTGGCTATTTGGCATAATATAAATGGTTTAACCTCTTGGCCCAATTCTAGCTCTCAGACCCAAGATCTTCTATGACAATGAGAAGGGTTCTTGCAGCAGACCCTGGAGGAAACGGATTTTATCCAAGTGTCACAATCCCTGACACAAAAATGCTCAAAAATGTTTGTTGGCCGGGCATGGTGGCGCACGCTTGTAGTCCCAGTACTTTGGGAGGCGGAGACCGGAGGATCCGGGTTCGCAGCCAGCCTCAGCTCTCTCTCTCTCTCTACTTAGTGAGGCCCTCCGCAACTTCGTGAGACCCAGTTTCGAAATAAAGTATAAAAAATAGGGCCGGGGGTGTAGCGCGGAGGTAGAACGCCCCTGGGTTCAATCCGCAGTACCGCAAAAAAAAAAAAACAATGTTTGTTGGATGAAGGAAAGTTGTGACTGATAATAATGTTATAACCACACAAATGCAGTGCTTAGTTTCACCTTTACATATACATTGTGCTAAAGGGAAGAAATGTATAAGCTAGGTTAATTTTGGTTTTTGTTGTTTGGTTTTTTGTGGTCCTGGGGATGGAACCCAGAGTGATTCTAACTCTGGGCTACATTCCAGCCCTGTTTTTATTTTTTGTTTGGAAACAGGGTCTTGCTGGGTTGATATGAGTGTCATTATTTGCTGAGGCTGTCCTCGAACCTGTGATCCCTGTCTCAACCTCCCAAGTACTGTGATTACAGGCATACGACACCATGCTCACCTCAAGCTAGGTTTTTGAAGTCCAATATTTGTTTGTTTGTTTGTTTGTTTTTGCTGTACCGGGGATTGAACCCAGGGGCATTCTACCTCCGAGCTACACCCCCGGCCTTATTTTTTATCCTTTATTTTGAAACCGGGTCTCACAAAGTTGCGGAGGGCCTCACTAAGTAGCTGAGGCTGGCCGCAAACCCGGATCCTCCGGTCTCAGCCTCCCAAGTACCGGGATTACAAGCATGTGACACCACGCCCGGCTGAAATCCAATATTTAAGAAGGGAAGGATCTAAAGCCTTTTTTGTGGACTACTAACTAGAAAATAGAGTTGGAAATGAAAGGCTGATAAATGCACACTGAAAAGGCTTTTAATGCACATTGAAAAAGAAAAACCTAGCTACATTTTAATTATTAATGCTTTCCTGGAAAATACCAGTAGGTTCATGAGCTTCAAAATACTATAATCATGAACTAAAGGGGAGAAGATAAATTAGGCAAAGGTAAGAATTAACAGGAATTCAATTTCCAAATGACCTAAATGCATTTGGAGCTCATCTGCTCTTTTCTGTTGTTGCTTCCAAAGGACTGCAGATTATGCACTTGCTGAATTTTGCCTTTGTCACACATGACCTAACAAGGAAGGCATTCATTATTCCATAGTAGCTTCCCAAGTATCTGGTTCTAAACAGCTGCAAATTTTGGAAGGTAACACTGAATGATGTCTCTCAAAATAAGCGTGTTCTCTCACCAATAAATAGTAAAACAAGACCAAAATCTACTAGAATATCAAAATTGCAGAAAATAAACTGGCTGAACATAAATTTAGAAAATAAAATGTTTATAACATTCTAACTCAAGAGTTAAAACTCTATAAAATAGATTCAATAAATATATCCTAGAGAATTTATAAAATATAGCATTCTTACTTTTCATTACATTTGCTTTCATCCATCAGAAAGATGCCACATCACTAATGACTGGTTGATTTAGTCCCTTCAAATGCTGCAAGTAAAAAAATATGGCAAAATACCTTAAAAAAATAAGACCAATCTCAAATTTCCACAAAACCATTTATAAGTAAAAACTGCTTTCTAGACTCAAATTTGCAAAGTGTGGGTGAAAATATCCTGCCAAAAGTAGACACAGACTAAAAATGTTTCATGGGTTATGGACTGTTATACAATGATACACATAAGCTGGCTTTTTTTATACCTGTCATTGTTCCTTAATCACAAGAAAATACACTAAGATATTTATTCTCCACCTTAACTCATTTTCCATAAGGAGAAACAAAAACTTTATAATTGCTAAGCAAAACAGAGGAGGAAAGTGCACTGCCAAGTAACAGCCATTCTATTATCATCAACTATAGGTTTTTCAATTCACATTTAGGTTGACTTCCAGTCCTTCCCATTTATATTAGGACACTTAATTTACATAGAACCAAGTAGCAAACATCTTTTTATCTTAAAGGGTAGGCTGATTAACACCCCCATATCAGTTGTTCCATGTTAACTCAGGTATGTATCAGTCTTTGATGCTCCCAAGGCTCACTTTAATTTTATTTGTGTGTGTATGTGTGTGTGGTACTGGGGACTGAACCCAGGGGCATTCTACCTCCAAGCTACACCCCCAGTCCTATTTTTTATTCTTTATTTTGAAACAGGATCTCACTAGGTTGCGGAGGGCCTCACTAAGTAGCTGAGGCTAACTGTAAACCTGCGATCCTTCTGTCTCAGCCTCCCAAGTACTGGAATTACAAACATGCGCCACCACACCCGGCTTGATTTTTTTGTTTTGAAACAGGTTCTCACTAGGTTACTGAGAGTCTCACTAAGTTGCTGAGGCTGGTCTCGAACCTGCAATCCTCCTTTCTCAGCCTCCCAAATACTGCAATTACAGGTGTGTGCCACCACGCCCTTGTCACCATACAATTCCTATTTTTTTTCTTTTTTTGGTGGTACTGGGGATTGAACCCAGGAGCAGTCTACCTCTGAGCTACACCTCCAGCCCTTTTTATATTTTATTTTGAAACAGGGTCTTTCTAAGTTGCTGAGGTTTGCCGTGAACCTGTGATCCTCCTGTCTCAGCCTCTCCCACGTATTGGGAATACTTGGGAATACAGGAGCACGCCACCACACTCAGCTCCTACTTTTTTAAAAGGGGAAGAAAAAAAAAAAACTTTCAGTCCACCCAATGCTGTAGAATCCCCAAAGTTGTGGTGAGGATCAAAATAAGACTTAATGGAAAGCCTTGTCTTGTGAACTTTCTAGTCAAATCCAATTGTAAGGAGCTGAGGGTGTAGTTTAAGTGGCAGAGTGGGTGCTTCCTGCAAGAAGCCCTGGGCTCAATCCCCAGAAATGCCCCCCCCAAGCCCCACAGCAAATTAACAGGGGTAATTTCTGCTTTCATTTCCTGCATTAATGGGCATAGGATAACTTCCATCTGCATCTTGATGAAAATCCAGACAAATAATGTTTTATTAAAAACCTGTGAAGAGCAAACAGTGCAGGAAATGTGGGGGGAACCCTACTATTACAAGTCAAGGTCAGTAAGGAAGGACTGAGGGCTCCTACCAAGCTTCCTGATGAAAACACTAATTGTAATTATGCTTCAATTTTAAGCCAGCTACTTTTTTTTAACTAGATTGTATTTACATGATTCTACAAAGAGGAGGAAATCCTGAAAGTATTGATACATTGGAATATCTGAAGCAGGTCAGTTAGCAAGTGACTAGATCTTGTTCCAGTCTGACCTCTTGAAAGCTTTGGAAGAAAAATATTCATAGGCAAATCACATGCTAAGAATTTTTGTAATTTCATATTTGAAAGCACCACTGACAAAATTTTAGTTACCTGTCCAGACAGGCAGTCCCGGGATATGTTATTACATTAAGTTATAGCCCAGTCTTAGTAAGAAAGCAAGAAAAAGGCTGTTGTTGGCTACAACCATAGAAAACCTTCAATTATCCATGGTACCATGGGGGGGAAGGGCAGAGACAAGCTGGATAAATTAAATTCCCAGGTAATTATTATTTAAATAGAATGCTGAATTAACTCAAACTTCCCCCTTTACAATACAAAAAGTTCATTTAAGATTCACTCACCCAGCTGGACGCGGTGGCCCAGGCCTGTAATCCCAGGATTTAGGAGGCTGAGGCAGGAGGATAGAGGGCTCAAGGCCAACTTCAGCAAATTAATGAGACCCTGTCTCAAAATTAAAAATAAAAAGGGCTGGAGCCAGGGGTGGTGGTGCATGCCTGTAATCCCCGTACTTGGGAGGGTGAGACAGGAGGATCGCAGTTTCGAGGACAGCCTCAGCAACGTAGGGAGACTCAACAACTTGGTGAGACCATGTCTCAAAGTAAAAAAAAAAAAAAAAAAAGGGCTGGGGTGTAGCTCAGAAGTAGAATGCCCCTGGGTTCAATCCCCAGTACCACCAAAAAAAGAAAAAGAAAAAAAAAGATCTGCTCTCCCTCCTCCTGGCTAACAAGCAAATATTCGGCACAAAAAAGTAGGCAAACTGAATTATCAGCACTCCAACTGGTTCTAATTTTTCAGCAATTCTGATATCAAACTGAGTTTAGCTTCCTGAAAATCACTTATACAGCACATCCAACCCCTCCCCTCCAAAAAACAACCTACCCTGATTTAGAGTTCTCTAAATCAAATGTCTTTCAACTGTACTAACAGTGCTTGTTTGAACTCAAGTTAAAGCGCTTGACAACTATTACATTGAAACTAGAAAACGCTGATATCGAACAACTTTCGATTCAAATCCGCCGCGATTCCCCGGCGTTGATAGAAGACTCAACTTCCTCTCTCTCCGCTCTGGGTTTCACGGCTCTTCCGCGCGCCACCGATCCGGTCGGGGCCTGCTATGACATCACGGCCCCTGTCCTGGAAAGCCCTGACGTCACAGGCACGCGGCCCCCCAGCACTATGACTTCATCGCCACTGGCGCCGCACCGCAGTCGACCTGCGCAGGGAGGCCAGGGAGGCAGCCGAGCCTCCGTCCTGCGCGTCCGGGAGGAAGGTGAAGGGCAAGCGCCGGCTCACCTGCGCCGGGACAGGGAAGGACAGAGCGGCCGAGCCCAGGCGGGCGCGACCCCAACTTCCTCGCCGGCGGGAGGGAGAGCGCGGGGCGCCGGTCGGCCTAGGCGACGACCCCGGCTGCGGGGCC